>CM017573.1:31587073-31752073 GCA_007844125.1 Sinonovacula constricta | reverse complement strand
TGTTTAAATTAGGACTAGCGGTGGGCGATCCCAATATCTTACCCTGAGGATACAGACAAATGATGTAAAATTTTACAAACTTCAGATGAAATATTTGATATATAACGGTGAACAATAAATGTGTTATAAATGATGAAGATATGAAAACCTTTTAAAAAAGAGAAATACACCTTTTGTAATAAGGGATGGGATTGGGAAATGCCGACATTTTTGCCGATACTGTGCAGCGACATTTCTATCATTATAGCACAGGGACACTTATGAGATGCCCAGGGACTAAACCCGGCCGGTCCATTGTACTGACGCCGACGAGTCAGGCGTAATGCTGCCCCTTTAGCCCCGAGCGTTAGGAGGTAAGCCACTACTTCCAACTTTGGTCTTTGGTTTGACCCGGCAGGTGTTTGAACCCACGACCTCCCGATCCGCAAGCCGACGCTCTACCACCTGAGCTATTGCGGCTGGTCTCCAGATGTTATGTAACGTATGATTTATGATAAAAGCATTCGCTCGTTGTTATGGCCAATGGCTTTAGGAGTCAGGCGACAGAACCATTTGCCATTGTGACAGAACTTGTTCACTTTAATGATTAGGTTAAAAACATACCAGTAACACAAGAAAAGTTCACAAAAGCTCTTACAAGTAACACTCACCGAGACATGCGCGACAACAACTACAATCACCCGCCATCTACATTAAGGCAGGAGCCTCGGTAGCGCAGTAGGTAGCGCGTCAGTCTCATAATCACACAAGCTTCGAGCTATCTGAAGGTCGTGAGTTCGATCCTCACCCGGGGCAAAACTTTTTTTCTAAGTGCATGTGTTTATTGTGTTATTAAAACCAATATTGGTCCGGCACATTATGGCAGCTTGTAAGGTGACAACCATCTGTCCCAAGATTAATTTATCCGGGTAGGACCACCGACTCTCCCAATGCCAACTGGAATTCCACGTCCATATATATTTAAACAATTAAATAGGAAATATTTTAGTATCATAATCAGACAAGCTTCGAGCTATCTGAAGGAGCAAAGCGTATTTTATTTTATTTTATTTTATTTTTATTTTTTTCGTGTGTTTCTTTCATGTAAGCATGTGTTTATTTAGTAATATATTAACATGTATATCGCACTGGTGCACTTGAGTTGGCCTTTGAGGCGACTTCTAACTGTATATGTAAGTGATCCTACAATAAACAACCCACATTATCACTAACATTAATGTTTATGGCTTTGTGTAAAACTAGCCTACTGTCTCACTTTCATACTAGCAGGTAATTTAGTTTTGCATTAACCCATCAGAGGTTTTACTGTGACAGATTAGTACTATGTTGGCTAAAGACTCCCTGCAGTGATGACCAGCAATTAGCAGGTCTGGTCTCAGTAGGTCGGGGCCTGGCTCAGTGGGATACCACATTCCTTTCGAGATGCCTATAAGCCAAATTTACCGGATAGAACTATCGACTAAACGCCAGCCGACCAGAATCCGCGCATATAATATTACAACATTAGAACATAATCATTTTGAAAGATGTCAATGTATGCGCCAATCGTAAAATATTATTTTGCATAAAATAATCGCTGCAAAACAGGGCACATACATTAGAAGGAAATTGCAAAAATGTTTTGGTCAACAAAATAACAATTACAACTTAACATTTAAAAAAATCCTTTCATGTATAAATGATACATAATTATATATTTTTTTTTTATTTTATTTATTTATATTAACGGCACACCGACACTTGATGGGTCATACGGCGCCGAATACGTTGAGGTTCAAGCACAATAGAATATATTCAGGTTAAAACTAAAATACATGAGTAAAATAAAGAAAAATACAAAAAATCTTTCTGGTTAAAATAATGTAAAGTATAATTGAAAACAGGTTATCGGATTTTAAATTAATATTTTCAGTGAAGTGATATTCCAATAAGAAAATATGACAAAGTCCTATGAGCATTGCAAAATGTACTTAACTCCGAAAAGACATAGAACAAAGGTATTTCACATGCAAGCCAAGCGAAAAGTAAGAACAAATTTGTGATTAGTCATTTAACGAAAAGCCTTGGAACGGTCAGTCGGCAATATGGACCGACTGGGGTGCTTAAACCGGTATAAGAAAGTATTGAAGATGTTACTGTTAAACGCAACATTTCAAAACAATGCTCGATGGAACAGACTCTTTATGCAGTTAAGAAATGCCCGAGTTGAGAAAATCGTTAATACCGCTTTTTTCGGTGAGTTTTCAATGTACCAACAGTTGTTGTTTTCTATTCTGACTAACATTTGCTTTCGGTATTTCGATATTATTGCATGGTTCCGGTACAATGTAAACAAACTTAAATTTTAAAACTTTGTTACAAAGTCGTTGCTGTTATTTGATTTGTTACGTTTATTAAAAAAGAGGTCACATTCGATAAACAGATGTAAAAGAAGGAAAATAACGCGCCCCAATACTATTTGTAACACGCTAGAACACCAAGAACACGTGCGCGACAACTTCCACCGACCCACTACCGCTAGACAGAAGCCTCGGTAGCGCAGTAGGTAGCGCGTCAGTCTCATAATCACACAAGCTTCGAGCTATCTGAAGGTCGTGAGTTCGATCCTCACCCGGGGCATTTTTACCCCCATTTACAAGAAAATGTACGATAGCAATTGTGAATTGTTATTTACACATACACACGCACACACCCGCAGACACAGCCTGCACGCACACACACCTTACTCACCCACATACATATGTACGTACATACATGCGTGTATATGTTTGATTTATACAAGCTAAGTAAAGAATTTGTCCAAAACAAACTCGATTGATCAATGATGTTCTTTTTCTTTTACATTATTAATGTATTTGGAAACTACCACAGCCTCGTCATTTCTGCCAAGTTTGTATAAGGATTAAAATCTTTAAGAAGGGCGTCGTGATGCAAAATTCCAGTAATTGGAAATATACATGCTGCATAACAGTAGTCATTTATGTTCTGGGATTAGTTTCTATGATCAAATTTTGGGTAATATTATTTTCGATTAAAGCGGGACTATTTCTTCTCTGTCGACTCAGAAATTGCAAGCGTTGTACTTACGGCAGTCTAGTTCGTCCGTCATTTGGCCGTCTCGACAGTTATCGACACCGTTACATCGAAGATCTTCATCAACGCAACGATGGTTAGCACACATGAATTCACCAGGGTCACACGAAGTAAAGGCTAGATAATTTAAAACATTGAAAAATTTCAAGGAAAAAATGCTGTTACATATATTAGATATTGGTCGACTTTCGGATTCCACTTTTAATCAGGAAATATGACAAAGAAGTTCACATGCAAAATCAAATGTCAAATCAAGAACAAATCTGTGATAAGTCATTAAACAAAAAAAGCAACCCCAACAGTTACCACAATTCGGCACGGTAAGGTGGAAAAAGGGACCGACTAGGATTTCTTAAACCGGTTTTACAGAGCTCTTGCCTTGCATTTCCAGAGGCGTTTCTCAAATGAAAGTAATAAAAAGAAAACCGATCTATTTGAATAAAAATGTCCAAGCGCTGACATCTCTTGGATAAGTTATGACGTCGTTAGTGACGTAATTGAAAAATAATGTGTAATCACTTAGACACAGCTGGGCTTCCCACTTCTCTCAGTAGTGGGATTTGGTAAGAATATTTGGGTCCTCTCTCGATAACTGCCGATAAATAACATGACGCAGTACACGGTACATCCAATGGTATTATCAAACTCCGCACAGGGTTTACGACATCGCTACGCTGGCTTAAAACCACTGCCATCATACAAAATCACGTGACGATAGTCAGATCATGTAACCAACAGGCAGATTAGCTATGACGTCTTTGCCTGCCAACAGAGACTGCAGACACTCGATCTGTTTGGGTTTCGCTTTTATGGAGGAGTCAAACTCCGTTATTACTTTGTGAATTTCTTCAACAGTATCCACTGATTGTTTACATTGAACCGGTGTAACACTGAAATTTCGCCCTCAGCGAAAGGACGAAAATGGCCGAGTTGTTACGATTGTAGTGATAAATACATTCTTTTTTTTCTTTATCGTTAGAGTTTGTTTTTTCATCCATTATTAGTCGTTTTTCTAACATACACATTCATTCCGGTTGTCATTTTACTGAACAAAAATTAAAAGTAAAAAAATCAAATCCTTCCAGATCTGGAAGGATTTCTGTGTGGTAGCAGAGATTCTCCTTACTGAAAGGGGGAGATCACTGCGTTGGAGATTGTTGTATTATAATCTCCCCACTGTGATATCCCAGTATACAGTACACATACTAACTGGTTTAATAGGTAATCTCCCAAATAATCTACGTAAATTATTATTGATTACAAAACTCCAAACAACAACATAAATGGCCATACAAATAGCATAGTTCTGAATAATGCTGTTTATATAAAATATAAAGAAATACAGTGGCATTTTCACTTCAGAAACGTTTGAGTAGTCTGTTTTAAAATGCATGTAGTAACTTCATTCAGCGAGGCATCATTCCATTAATTATGCGCGCAAACTTACCACAGTTTCTTTCATCCGAGTTGTCGGTGCAGTCATTATCATGGTCACATGCGAATAAATTCGGAATGCATCGTCCATTATTGCACCGAAAAGAAAGTCCGTCACACGCGTGAGTGGCTGTGGAATGATAAATACAAATCGGCAACACAATAATAAAATCATGATGATGAAAATATAATAGTCGTCATAATCTAAATTATCATCATCATTATCATCGTCATCATCATCATCATCATTATCATCATCAACAACAACAACAATGACAAATAAAACAACATAACCTACCACAGAGATTCGGGTTTTCATCTTCTCCGTCTGTACAATGCTTTTTTCCATCGCATATCCAGTATTGCCTATTGATAAACAAAAATACAAGAAACATGGAAATAAATATTTGAAGGTGGTATCTGAAAATTTGCCTATAACAGTTGAATGTAACGATATTTTCCCACTGTTTGGGGAAAATTAGGTATTATTTCTGCATAAACTGATACTTTATTCTAAGTTCAGCCGATTTTGAACGCTACCTATATTGTAAGACAGTACAAATTGCGAAAAAGATCCCTCTGAATATTCATTCGTTCCATGTGTGTGTGTGTGTGTGTGTGTGTGTGTGTGTGTGTGTGTGTGTGTGTGTGTGTGTGTGTGTGTTAGTGTGTGTGTGTGTGTGTGTGTGTGTGTGTGTGTGTGTTAGTGTGTGTGTGTGTGTGTGTGTGTGTGTGTGTGTGTGTGTGTGTTAGTGTGCGTGTGCGCGTATGTGTGTGTATGTGTGTGTGTGCGTGTGTGTGCGTGTTAATTTGTATTTGGATTTTGCGTTTTACGGCACACCGACACTTGTTAGGTCATACGGCGCCGAATAGGTTGAAGTTTCAGGAGAATAGAATATAATCAGGTTAAAACTAAAGAACGTGAGTAAATAGAATGTATATTGGCATATATAAATATATATATATAAGCACTATAGTGATCTTAGCTGAAAATAGACGTCGACGTCAGAGGGGACTATCCGGATGACGAGATCTCAAAAGTAAGATTGTCACGTGGTTTCTTAGTTCAAAAATAGCATCTCTGCTGCGTGGCTCAGATAGGAAATGCCTGTTTGCAATGATGATTGTGGATTTTGCTTCACTGTTCACACATACCTATGGCATCAATGAATAGCATTTAGCAGGACCTTGTCAGGTAACAATGACTTATTTAGCTGTTTTAGAAGAATTATTCAGTCCAAATTGTCAGATACCACCGTTGACACCATAAACATATTTCAAATCGCTGTACTTATCAGTGAAATAAAAACACATTAAAGCAAAGCTGACCACTTTTTTGATATGTTTTTAACAATCAATATTTTAATGCGTTAATTTTGAATTGATATACTTTCTCTATACACCCTTTCAACTGCTACGTATGTCAAAATGCGAATGCTTATAATATACGATATGTAAATATGTAAGACATATTTTGAAAAGTCACTTTTTTAATCGAATCATTTTTTTCCATTCAAGTAGACACCTACATTTTGCCCAAATATTTTCATTGTCGACATTATGCCATATTCGAGAATCCACTATATTCATATTCCGCGTCTATATATACAGTACATGTTGCTTATCAAACCATCCAGTTAGTAATGTGCGTGGAAGAAAAAACAAAGCTAAAAAATCACACAAAAAACATAACAAATTTTGATTTAATTATCAGAAGATGCCGAAATGCGTTGCTACATAGTATTGCTTTATATAGAAGTGTAATTGTATTAATAAAACGTTCTAAAAAGACAAAAACCAACAACAGAACACCCCAAAACCATTTCATATAGCCATACAGCATTTGTTATTGTACAAACTACTGGATTTTTATAGTAAAATCTGTTTAAGTTAGAAATACCTACTTGCTATAAAATATGCATTGTGTTATTTATAACTGACTAGTGACTAGGGTGGCTCTTAAAATGGCGATTTTTCAAAAATCAATGTATTTTAAAGTCTTACCCCTCAAATGTGTTCCATTTGATGAGAAAACACTTTGTGGAAAGTTTGAACAATATATTTTGATATTTAGAGGTAGCTCAATGACCTTGAAATTCAGAAAAATAGTAAAAAAATCAACAAAATATCTATATTTGATATATATGATTTATTTTCAACTGTACATCGCTTTTTGTTCAAACAGTTTACAATACTTTAGTCTGAAAGTTTCCATCAAAAGTTTTAGGGCACATTAGTGTGTGTTTCCTGCTATCCGGATATAATCTCGGGTGTTCCTCAACGATTTGCAGTTGAGTTTCATTTTTGGTTAACAGTCCACTATACTCCCGAATCAGAGCAACACCACGCTTAGCTTGATCCTATACAAGTCTTAGAGACTCCAGTGCTTCTCTTGCTTGTTTGTAATCGTCTCTATCATGCCACGCATCTGGGTCAATATTGAGAAAGTCATGCGGAATATCCATCATTTGAAACAGTTTCATAGACTTTGGTGTAACAAAGTCCTGTAGGTTGTTGCCTGGGAGTGATTTAAGATCAACTGATACTTTCTTGGCATGGTCATGTTGGTCATCTTGGTCACTGTCCATTTTTAACGCCTCAATTATACTTCGTTTTGTTGCGGAGCTGACATCACAATAAAAAAACACCAGGCCGACAAGTTCTGGAGACAGGTACAATAAGTGGTTGGATAATTTCAGTGCTGTTGCCTTCGAGATGTTTTCATGAATTAATTTGTACCCAAGAGAGTGAATTCAATAATTGTGAGTCATTAAAAGGTGCACATACTGCCTGAGGTGATGAGAACCACGCTTTCAAGTAGACACGAACTACAAACACACACACGTCAAGCAATCCTCGTTCTTTTGCAGGGGTAAGCTTGAACTGAGCCTTTACTTCCAGATTTTGAGACTGTATATAACCTTTGACATCCAACGTGCATGGTGCATGGTGACAGGAATGACACTCCACGTGCAGGAGCTGAACCAAGAAACACGTTCACAAGTTTCAGGAATTCTTTATAGTCGCCCCTTGGCAGCTTCTGTTCAAGATACGTGCTAGCATAATGTATGGTGCTTTGTCGTATGTCTTCCACAAGACTTGCCACATCAGAATTTGCAATGCCTGGTTCATACTTGTTTGTGTCAACAGACGTCCAGTGTTCCTGGAAGCGTTTGAAAAGAGGAACTTCCGACAAAGATGAGCTCCCCATGCACACTTGGAACACTGCTCCTATGATAAGTTCCATAATGTGATGCCTACAAGCCAGCGACAAAAGCTCTTTCCCAAGCTTTTGTTCTAGAAGAACAGCAAGTCTACCATTGTTGGAGCTAGTGGTGTCGAAACACATGACTTGAACCCTGTTGCCAATTTCCCAGTCTTCAATTGCCTCAAATACAGCAACAGCCTGGGCTGCACCAGTCCCAGATTCAAGCTAAGCAACTGTCAGTAGTTGTGAAACATTTTTTCCTGTCACTAACACTAGGAGGCGGTCAACCTTATCCTTTCCAGTCAAATCTTTTGTAAGCTTTCCATCACAGTGAACTAAAAGAGGAACATAACTCTGAATTTTTTCTCCTTTATTTCTGCAGTTCTCTTTTGTCGAAATTTCGATCTGTTTCTTCTTATTGTGGATCTGTTAATAGCAAGTTCATAACATTTTGGCCCAAGCTTTTTGCTGTTTCGGAAATGACCATTGTAGCCTTTTTTCATCCAATTTGTCACAGTCTTCTGCTGAGCTGATATCTGTTGTATCAGATCTTGAAGAAATAAGCTCAGCTGTTGAACAACTTGCTTGCTGACTATCTTCCCTTTTGCGTCTTCTTGTCGACATTCCTATTTTTCTTTCTTTGTGTTTCCCTTTTCTCCTTATCAGCTAGCGCTTGATATACTCAGACCACTGATCCTCTTCTTCCCTTTTCACGCTGGGCTAGCAAAAAATCCTCATCTTCTTGTTATACTGATGGACTGGTAAGAGCGATGGCATGAGCACCATCAAAAAGATCATCAAGCTTGGAAACAAAGTCTGCCTCTTTTGCAAGTTGAGTTGGTGAATCGGTTCAACGTTCGTTTTCTTTAAATGTTTCCACTCTTCAAACACTTTCTAAAGCTTAGTTTGACAGTTATTATTATTATTATTATTATTATTATTATTATTATTATTATTATTATTATAATTATTATTATTATTATTATTATTATTATTATTAAATAATCATTATCAAAATATTGTTATCTGAAACTTTTAATATACTATTGTGTTCAACATTCAAGTTAACTTGCCAAAAGAAGGTTGTTTACAAGACATTTAGAAGTAAATTACATTATACTTGCTTGGTAAGCATCAGTTTAGAATCCACATTCCTTTCCTGATCATTAACAAAGCATCATTGTGCCATAATTTTAAACCATTTTTAATTTGTTCACACTGATAAATGTTTTTATACTGAAAGCTTACTAAAGATAACTCATGTATGATCTTTGCTTTCAGTGTTCTGTTGCTATTCTGTTATGAGTCACCACTGGAACTGGTGGTGTTCGTAACTTGATCTCTCTCATTGTCTGTCATCAAACCATCATTAAATAATAACAATGTGTGTTATTCAAGTTGTAGGAAATGTCAATTCTGCAAGCAGTTTGTAATATAAACAAAATCTAAGCCACTGAAGCTTCACATAATAATATCCTGATTTTTTCAACTAAAAACAAGAAAACCTAAAATTTCAATGTCATTGAGCTACCTCTAAATATTGTTTAATTCTGCTTAAATTTGGCCAGATATGTTTTTTTACATAATGGAACACAATTAGAGGGTAAGAAACTAAAAAATCAAAAGTCGCAAAATAAGGACCACCCTACTAGTGACCGGATGAAAAGAACGCTGTTCTACCGTTTTAGGGCCGTACAATACGCAGTACTGACCTCGCATACGCGACCCCTTTATCATAATTAATTAGACGATAGTAAAGAGCACTAGCGGGGGTCGGGGCTGGTGGGTGGGGGTTGTAGCAGGTAAGTATTTCTAACTAACAGAATGTATGGTTACAAGACACTAAATGAATTTGTTCTTTACTTTATAGTAAATGTCACAACTTTGGAAGCAATTTAACAGCAACTAGTTTCCTTGGGAACCCCACAACTATACAGGCCAATGAGAAAGACCAAAGCATTATCTAATAACAGGGCCTCTGCGAGGGCAAGTTCAGTATCGCGAAGACGGTTGTCCTTCCCTGACGACACACGCACCATAGTATTGTATAGTATACCCGCACATTTTCTATGAAATGATCAGTTCTTGTCTAAATCGATCAGTCCATTATTGAGACGTTTTTGGATGAAGTTTCACAATTCTACATTGTTTCGGCTTTGTTTTGCATCAAGTACAAAAAACCCATTAGAGGTCTTATTTTTAATTACAACCAAACAGTAGCAGACCTTAACCTAAATGACCCTTCTCAAGATTCTTGTAACTGTTCCACTTCACCTTTCTGTTATTTACCTTCTGGCCATATCATTACTGGGGATTTAAACATCATCGATGACTACAAATTGAGAAAATTACTCTTTAAGGGCCCGAAATATCGCCTGCCAGATGACATAGATTTTGACCTTTGTTGCAAAGAAATTGCTGATGCAATTAATCTGTTTGCCGATCGCTGGTGTAAGAGAGAAAACACGGATACAGTAGCACTTAATACTTGGAAGAAAGCCATTTTTAAGATAATAAAAAATCGCGTTAAATTCTACCGCTCCCATCCTTCTAGTTTACCTAAGAAACCTTTTTATCACTTAAAACATCTAAAACAGTCCTTTCAGAATATTCACGATAAATTTGTACTTGTACCTGCAGACAAAGCTTCAAACAACATAATTTTTGTCTGACGACTTTATTACAAAAATATACTGAGTGCTGAGTTATCCACCACCAGTTCTTACTCTTGCACCAACCTTGACTTTCAGACAGTCATTGACAAACATAAACAGATATTGCATAATTTCAATATCAAAATAGAAACAAAGCAAGAAAAACTTCCTTCCTTGTACTGGATTCCTAAGCTTCACAAAACACCATACAAGTCACGATTCATAGCTAATGCCAGCTCTAGCACCACCACTCACATATCTAAACTACTTACGTCTTGCCTTACAGCCGTTCGCAATCACGTTGTTAAATATTGTGAAAAAGTGTATGAAAATTCAGGAATTAACATTTTTTGGTCTATTAAAAATTCTTCAGAAGTCTTAGACAAGTTTCGTACTTTAAACTTTCATTGCTCTGAAGTTAATACTTACGATTTCTCTACGCTGTACACTTCTTTACCTCATGATTTAATTAAGACCAAATTGATTGCTCTTATTGAGAAAACATTTGCTCGAGAGCAACGTCTATATATTGCATGTCATGAAAGTAATGCTTTTTTTACCAACACATTCTTAGAAAAGTTTACTATGTGGACTTGCACGGATGTTTGTGAAGCTTTACGTTTTCTATTAGACAATATTTACATAAAATGCGGTGACACTTTATTTAGACAAGTAATTGGTATCCCTATGGGAACCAACTGTGCACCATTAATTGCAGATTTGTTTTTATACTGCTTTGAACGTGATTTCATGTTAACTTTATCCCCTTCAAACCAAAGCCACATTATAGAGGCTTTCAATTTAACGTCACGCTATCTTGACGATATTCTAACTATAGATAATCCTTTCTTTTCTCAAATGATCCGTCTGATTTACCCTCCAGAACTTACCCTTAATAAAGCAAATAACTGACATTTAAATGCAGCATTTCTAGACATTGAGATCAATATTTCCAATGACAACGTCTCTACTAAAATCTATGACAAGAGAGATGATTTCAACTTTAGTATTGTGAATTATCCATACCTTGATGGTGATTCACCTCGTGCTACCTCCTATGGTATTTACATATCACAACTTACAAGGTTTGCACGAGTTTGTACTAAAGTAGAAGATTTCAATGCTAGAAACCTGTTTATTTCTTCTAAACTGTTACAGCAAGGCTTTCGTTTTCATAAATTAAGAAAGGCGTTTTCAAAATTCTTTCACCGCAATGATTTTATTGCTTCTAAGTATAATAGCAGTATGAAAACACTTATGCAGAAAGGCATAAGCCATCCTGCATTTTATGGAAATGTTTTATACAAGTTAAAGAAGATCAAGGGTCTCAATAACTTTTCTGACCACTTTACAAAACTTATCAGAAAATGTATTGCAGACGGTTACAACCCGGGAATACTTCGATGTACTGCATTGCTTGCAATTGACCCTTTTACAGTCAAGAACTTGCATTGCTTTTAAATTACACGATGACCGGACAGGTCGTTGAGACTATATGAAAACAGTGACTTAAAGCCATAATTGGACAGTCACCGTTGGATTTCTTGTCTCTTCATCTCTCCAGTCGTGCCCTATATAGGTGGGACAACTTGAGCAGTCTCCATACCCTTTACGTGAGATTGCACAGTAGGTATAACATCGGGATTTTTTTTAATCTTTATCATATATAATATGTCAACTGCGGATAAATCCTCGGCGTTTATAATATGTTTTTTAAACGATTAACTCTAAACAATACTACGTTTTATTTTGTTGATTTTCTAAAATTCTATTGTTTCTTCCATATTGTTTACATTTCACTTTTGACACTTTTGGCATATGACGTCATGGCATTTATGACGTCGTTATATGGTTCTTATAACATATCAGCGCTTGTACTGCTTTATTTTATTTTAAACTACTCTCTCATTTGGAATTTTTTGGTTGCCGAGGCTTTTATCTACTGTAAATACTGTACATATGTTCATTATATCTGTTTTAACTCCCGATGCAGGTGCTTATTGTTAGTTGTGTCACTTTGACGGGATACTTTTATTTACACTGTTTGTTTGATAGAAAAACCGTCAGGAAGTGCGAGGTTGGAGCGCTCCACAAACCAGGTTTAAGCACCCCAGTTGGCCATTTTGCCGACTGACCGTTCCAAGGCGGTAACTGATGGTTTTTCTTTTTGTGTGTTATGTCTCGTCTCTGTGTTTTTTGTCACATTTACATTTACCTTGTCTGCCTTGGTCTGCAGGTAGATAAAATTTAAATATCTGTGAAAATTTTGATAGGACCTTTTCTTATTTACCTATTGAGATTATCTTGATTATAGCAAATACGGTCTCAAAACAAAAGAACCTACCTGAAAATATCAAGAGAAACAACAACAACAAAAACACACACTTTCAAGGGTACTACTTCCGGTGCACATTTACGTAAGTTTACAACCCCTTATATAGCAAAGGCATACTCGTTAGCAACAACTATGGATAAGATTGAACACAATCCCGTGTACGGGTTTACCACAAACAACAACAATGGCATATTCGTTAGCAACAGTTATTAAAAAGACTGTACACAATACCATGTATGCTTTACTGGTATAATGCAGTTGTCTCTGTGGCGCAATCGGTTAGCGCGTTCGGCTGTTAACCGAAAGGTTGGTGGTTCAAGCCCACCCAGGGACGATCTGTTTTTTTTTATAACACGTTTCTAAATATATTAAAACTGAGATATCGTGTAAAGTATTGTATTACCAATTTGCAAACGTTTTTTGTAATTTTTTAAATCATAACACCATTTACATAATTTGATTTAATTTAACTGTTTATATAATACTTATACAATCCTTTTCTTTTTTAATCAAACCTATATGGACATATTCGTTTTTATTCAACATCACATTTTGTGGACACAACGTAGATTTAACGTATAACTAAATATTTAAATCTTGTTAATTACTCCAAAGCAAGATGTAAAAATATTATTTACTTCATAGAATAGGACACGAACTTGGGGGACCTGTTTATATAATATTTAAACAACCCTTTTCTTTCTGAGTCAAACATATATGAACATATCATTTTTTCCAACTTTAAATTCTGTCGATACAACGTAGACTTAAATTAGAGCTTTGTATTAAAATCTTATTAATTACACCTAAGTACGGATAAAAATATAGATAAAAGGGAATGCCTTAAAGTATATACAGTTATTAAATATTCGCCACAATATATAGAAAATTTCAAAGAGAAAGAATGGTCGACAACAACAGAACACCCCAACACCATTTTATATAGCCATACAGCATTTGTTATTTACCACAAACTACTGGATTTTTATAGTAAAATCTGTTAAAGTTAGAAATACTTACCTGCTATAATATATGCATTGTGTTATTTAAAACTGACTAGTGACCGGAAGAAAAGAACGTTGTTCTACCGTTTCAGGGCCGTACAATACGCAGTACTGACCTCGCATGCGCGGCCCCTTTATCAAAGTTAATTAGACGATAGTAAAGAGCACTAGCGGGGTTGTAGCAGGTAAGTATTTCTAACTAACAGAATGTATGTTTTGGTTACAAGACACTAAATGAATTTGTTCTTTACTATATAGTTAATGTCACAACTTTGGACTCAAGTTAACAGCAACCAGCTTCTTTGGGAACCACAAAACTATATAGGCCAATGAGAAAGACCAAAGCATGATCCAATAACTGGGCCTCTGCGAGTACAAGTTAAATATCGCGAAGACGGTTGTCCTTCCCTGAAGACACACACCATAATTTTTGTATAGTATACCCGCACATGTTCAATGAAATGATCAGTTCCGGTTTAATCGATCAGTCAATTATTGAGAAGTAATTTTTTGAAGTTTCACAATTCTACAATGTTTCAGCTTAGTTTTGCACCAAATTGCTTGACATTATCTTGATTATAGCAAATACGGTCTCAAAACAAAAGAACCTACCTGAAAATATCAAGAAAAACAACGTCAACAAAAAAAGACACATTTTCAGGGTTACTACTTCCGGTGCACATTTACGTAAGTTTACCACGCCTTATATAGCAAAGGCATACTCGTTAGCAACAACTATGGATAAGATTGAACACAATCCCGTGTACGGGTTTACCACAAACAACAACAATGGCATATTCGTTAGCAACAGTTATTAAAAAGACTGTACACAATACCATGCATGCTTTACTGGTATAATGCAGTTGTCTCTGTGGCGCAATCGGTTAGCGCGTTCGGCTGTTAACCGAAAGGTTGGTGGTTCAAGCCCACCCAGGGACGATCTGTTTTTTATAACACGTTTCTGAATATATTAAAACTGAGATATCGTGTAAAGTATTATATTAACACATTGCAAACGTTTTTGTCATTTTTTAAATTATACACTTTTTACATAATTTGATTCAATTTAACTGTTTATATAATAGGCCTACTCATACAATCCTTTCCTTTTTGAACCAAACCTATAAAAACATATTCGGGTTTTTCCAACATCACATTTTGTGGACACAACGTAAAATTTAACGTAGAACTAAATATTTAAATCTTGTTTATTTATTTATTATTTATTTATTTAGAATAGGACACGAACTTACACTTGCTATTTAAATAGTGGTAGATTTTCAACCGTTCGCGTTTTCTTAAATCACGAAGAAAAGCCTAACGAAATTCAATTAAAACGAAATTTTTGCGAAATTTGTCCGGAAGGTTTCGAAACGTTATGGAAAATAATGAGGCGAGTTTAATCTCATCGGACTATAGACAGCTAAACTCAGCGACAGGTAAGACGGTACACAAGTCGTGGACGGAATATTGATCCCGTCAAGACAACTAGTCTCTGTGGCGCAATCGGTTAGCGCGTTCGGCTGTTAACCGAAAGGTTGGTGGTTCAAGCCCACCCAGGGACGTTTCTTTTTTTTCTTTTTTTTACTGAATTTAGTATACGTTTCTATTAAGCCAGGGACAGGAACATTAATAAACACACAATTTAAATTATTAAAGCAAGCAGATTTCTTCCATTTACTTTAAGATTTTAATTCCTTAAACGTTAATTATGAATCTTATTGAACTGTTGATACAACCTTAAACTACTAAATGTGTGTTCGAAATTTATGTGAAAACACCCAAATCACTTACCCAATGCATTTACCGTCAGGGCAAACAAATTCTGAATATTTACACGAATGGTTGCTAGGCACGCATCCCTTGTCTTGGTAACTAGCCACTTGGTTGTCATGGTAGCATGAGCAGAAAACATCGTCACTTCCGGAAGTGGGTCTGACTACCTGACAGATGTCACTGCAGCCGCCATTGTTTACGTCACACGGATTATACTGACCTAGTGATTTGCGTAAACCTTTTGAACAATTTGTTACAAGAAAGTTCAACAACAACACACAAACAAGAGGGCCATGATGACCCATTATCGCTCACCTGAGGACACAGGCTTTTAATAGGTTTAGTTGGCTCATATCTAGCATTAAGTAATTAAGAGTTATTTACTTTAGAAATCTTTGGTGAAGATTGGACCATTAGTGTGGCCGCTGGGCTAATAACATTTTCTAGAATTTTACCTAGTAACCTACTGAATCCATGTGACCCACTTCAAAACAAATATAAGATTTCATATTGACAAACATTCTGCCAAAGTTTGTTGAAGATTGGTCCATCCATGTGGTCTCTAAGCGTTTTCAGAAGGTTGTCCTAAAATTTGACCTAGTGAACTACTTTTTGACCCCACATGAGCTTGTTACAAATTCACCTAAGATTTCTTGCAGGCAAATATTCTGGCCATGTTTAGTGAAGATTGGGTCATTAGTGTGGTCTCTAGTGTATTCACAACGTTTTTCTAAGATTTGACCTAGTGACCTAATTTTCTGGCCCCACGTGACCCAGTTACGAACTCATCCAAGATTTTATGCAGACAAACATTCTGACCAAGTTTGATGAAGAATGTATACAAGCTGTAGCATCATGTGTGCTCACAAGCTAAATTATTGATGCCGGACGACGGACGAAGCGGTATCAGATAAGCTAACCTTTAGCACATTGTGCTCAGGTGAGCTAAAAATCCGAAGCTAAAGAAAACAACGTTTGCAAAAACATATATGCCACTTTTTATACAAAAGAAACAACGTTCACCAAGTACTTTGAAAACGGAAGGGATTCTTTATCTAAACATATGTTTACATCAGCAAATTTTCTGGTATGGTAAGCTAGTAGGCAATAAAGATTCGGTTGATAGTAACATAGCCGCGTGGAGGATTTACAATTGGGATTAAAAGAATGTCAAGAAACAATGAGAGAAAAAAATCAAACAACGCGTAATTATCGTAATACATATATATGTATAGTTTAAAATCTGGATTAATCATGTATCATGTGTAGTCACATTATTTTTGTGGAACATCATCACAAACGAACGCAAAGCAACTTAAACTATTCTGGCCAATGAAAGATGTAAGTGGACAGTCTCCCCTGAAAAATCCTTACATGCAAACATATCCTTTAATTTGGTTTACTCGGTTTTGGTGTTTGTACTTTTTGGAATGTATGGTGACTTTGGTGCCTTTCTGGTAATTCCAGGGCTAACCATCATCAACAAACACTTGCATTTTTTTGTTTAAACAACATATCTGTATAAGTATTTTAATTGATTTAAAGTTGGTATCCGACAGTTTGCCTATATCTAATATATGCAAGAGTTTGCCTATATCTAAGATATGAAACAATATGTTATCTTGGGGGGGGGGGGGGGGGTATTTGTACATGCTTCCTGCTGAAGAAAATCATACTTTCGTCTAAGCTTTGAAGATTTTCAAGAGTATCTTTAATTTTAAGGCAGTAAAACAAGTTAATCGAAACATCAATGTTCATTCTTTTCAAATCTATAAATAAGAATAATTGGGATTCCTGCTAAAAATAGACATCGACGTCACGGCGGATGACGTGGATGAGCTTAAACATGTGGTCACGTGATTTTCGTAGATTAAAAATAGCTAACTGTGCAGCGTGGCTCAGATAGGAAAGCCATATTTGAAATGACGATTGTGGCGTTATGGTTCACTTGTCAGACAGGTGTAGAGCATCAATACACAGAATTTTGCAATATCTGTTCAAGTGACAGTGGTTTATTATTACATTTAATGACGATATCTTTGGTCAAAACTGTTGGATACCACCTTAAAGTCTCATATTTATCCAAAATAAGGCATTTTAGTATGGTCTTACTGTTTGTAATTGCACCATTTACAAAAGAACAGCTGGACAAATTATCACTAAAAGAACTTACCTTCCATTTGAACTACCTCGAATATAATATTACAGGGGAGACATTTTCAATTTCAAACCTTGAAAACGAGATAATCTACATTTAAAGGAATATCCACCATTCCAATTTACGTACATGTCAAGGACCGATTCCTGTATATGACGATTCCCATTGGCCGCTTGGAGAGCCCCTCTGTTACAATGGTCAACCCGGCACCGGTGAGTTTGTCAGCTCGGTAAACGCCGTCTGTAAATTAAAATTTAAATAAAAAACGCAAACATCTAAATAATTAATCAAACTAAATAACTGAGTTATAGGTAGGTTTTTTTAACTTACAGAAAATATAAGCACCATGCCACAGAAAACAGGTGTATGTTTCACTGGTGCACCACGCTAAGGGAATTGTCAGCAGGGGCACATTTAGACACATGCGTAACAACCCTTGAATGTCATACGAAACATTCATACCGATAAATAAATAAAACATGACTTTAAATATACCATCCAAAATTGTAATTTTATTTCTCTAATACATGTATATACTAAAAGATCGGATTTGAAAAGCGCAAACTTTAAATCGTAATGACGTTTAACATACTTCTTTCGATATAGAAACGGATTTAAAACAAAACTCCAGTCCCTTTTAATAAACTCCGCCCCGACCCGCAACAAAATTGGCGTCCTCTGCAATTCTTTCCTGATTATCTCGTGAAGCATGTTGAATTGTTTACTTGGGCATATCATATTGTAATGGGCTCACCACAGGCTACCACAGAGAAGGCATCGCTAACTGCATAAACATTGTACATCGCTGGCGGGACTTACCGACTGACTAACTGATTGGCTTACCATCTGACTTACCGACTGACTAACTGATTGGCTTACCATCTGACTGACTGGCTTACCAACTGACTGACTGACTTACCAACTGACTGGCTGACTGATTGGCACACCAACTGACTGACTGACAGGCTTACGTATTGACTGACTGACTTATTGGCTTACCGACTAATTGGCTTACCAACGTACTGACCGACAGACTGAATGACTGACTGATTGGCTTACCAACTGACTGACTGACAGGCTTACCAACTAATCAACTGATTGGCTTACCGACAGACTGAATGACTGACTGATTGTCTTACCAACTGACTGACTGACAGGCTTACCAACTAATTAACTGTTTGGCTTACCGACAGACTGAATGACTGACTGATTGGCTTACCAACTGACTGACAGGCTTACCAACTAATTAACTGATTGGCTTACCGACTGATTGGCTTACCAACTTCTTAACTGATTGGCTTACCGACAGACTGAATGACTGACTGATTGGCTTACCAACTGACTGACTGACAGGCTTACCAACTAATTAACTGATTGGCTTACCGACTGATTGGCTTACCAACTTATTAACTGATTGGCTTACCGACAGACCGAATGACTGACTGGCTTACTAACTGACTGCTAGACCGAATGACGTACTGACTGATTGACTGACCAACTGACTGGCTTACTGACTGACTGGCTTACCGACTGACTGACCAACTGACTGGCTTACTGACTGACTGACTAACTTACCGACTGACTGACTGATTGGCTTACCGACTGACAGAATTATTGAATGATTAATCCATCAATCTATCAGCCACTAATAAACTTACGAAGAATCCAGTCGGTCCAGAAAATGAACTGTTCAAACACAGCAATAGAGAAAGGGTGGATTGTTGTTTTGATGATGATTTCTCGTCTGTTGCCGTCAAAATCGCATCTCTCAACACGGTCTCTAAAACATATGCATACACATAACAACAAGAAGGCCACGAAAACCATTAAATCGCTCACCTAAGATAAAGATGAGCGAAATAGTTTCAGCAGTTTTAGAAGAAGGGACGCATATAGAGAAAATCATCTGTGATATAATTTCAAAATCCATGCCGGTGTTTGTTAATTTATTTTTAAGAATATTATTACTTTAGAATGGCACTTTTTAAAAAATGCAAAATTAAAAAAATCTCGACAATAACTTACTTCATAGCATCCACCCAATACAGAGTCTCGGACTCGAAATCAACGGCCAGTCCGTTTGGCCAGCCGAGATCCACCTGTATTAAAGATCTTCTCTGAAAACCGGACAAAGAGGATCGCTCAATCTGGGCCAAAACTCCCCACTGCGACCAGAACAGGTACCTGCCAACAAAGGACAACGACCGTTGTGTTGAAGGCATTTAAACAAAATAAAATAACAAGGTCAATGGCAAGGACGATAACATTTGATGTGGCAAACATCGACACTGCACTTGCTCGAATGCATAGGAAACAAACATTAACACTTCTCTTGTTCGAATGCCTGGGGCACAAACATCAACACATCTCGCTCGTTCGAATGTCTTAGAAACAAACATCAACAATATAAATATTCGAATGCTTAGGAAGGAAACATCGGCATTATACTTATTGGATTTAATTGGAAAACAAACACAAACATCAACACTTCTCTCGTTCGAATGCCTGTAAAACAATTATCGACATTAATGTCGATTGTCTTATAGGCATTTAAACGTTTTTACACTTGCTTGAATGTCTACGAAATATACATCGGCATTATACTTCTTTGAATGCCTATGAGACAATCTATGAGACAATCGACATTACACTTGCTCGGATGTCTCCGAAACATACATCGGCATTATACGTCTTTAAATGCCTATGAGACAATCGACATTACACTTGCTCGGATGTCTCCGAAACATACATCGGCATTATACGTCTTTAAATGCCTATGAGACAATCGACATTACACTTGTTCGGTTGTCTCCGAAACATACATCGGCATTACACTTCTTTGAATGCCTATGAGACAATCGACATTACACTTGCTCGGTTGTCTCCGAAACATACATCGGCTTTACACTTCTTTGAATGCCTATGAGACAATCGACATTACACTTGCTCGGATGCCTACGAAACAAACATCGACATTACACTGGTTAAAGAATAAACAATTTTATCGCAACTAATGTCGCAAAAGAAGTAAGTGTTTAGATCTCTATTAAACTGAATTTCATAAATCAACCTTGTATATATAATATAAACATTAATGCCTTTTGTTATCAATAATACAAATATTTTTCAGGTTTTGTTGCTATCACACCACCTTATTTCTGCATTCATTTCTATTAACCCAAACGAACAATAATTATCTGTTGAAATTACTTACATTCATTCATACTTTGTCATTTCATGTCTAAGGGTCATCGTGTTATTTTCAGTCCAGTTTCATGTTTCTTATTTGTATACTCTTATATTCTTGTTAACAATATAAGCCAACTACAAAAGTTAAACGACCAGACCTGTGGCGCAATGGGTAGAGCGTGCTCAATGTACGGGAGGCCTCGGGTTCGATCCCGAGCCGCGACATACCAAGGTCGATAAAATGATAGTGGTATAGCATTTTTGCTAACGCTCAGGCTATAAGGGTAATTTCACGACTGGTTGGCCCGGTGTCAAGATAATGTGACTGTGCGTGGTATCATGCCAGGTGTTCACGGCATGCTATACACAGTGAAGGCTGCACTATGTCTGCTTCAAGTAGACAACGTCTCTAGATATCTGAAATGCTGTTGGTGGGACGATAAACCCAACAAACTTTTTTTTAATTTTATACAAAAATTGAGAACACATGTGTAAACATAAGCTTTACCGAATTACCTTCTGAACACAATCTCAACTGTTTGGATAATAAAGAAAGCCTGAACACTGGATTTTCTAAAAATAAAAAGCCGAAATTCCTGCACTCATGTGTTATGGTGTTATGCTGACGTAAGAAGAACGTTACTAATTTAAAGCAAACCTACCCTTTGCATGGATGCACGGCCAAAGCACGCGGGGAGTGTACGTACAAAAGGACACCTCTACCAGTTCCGTTCATTTGCATACTCGATATTTGATGGGTTGAAGAGTCCGCCCAAAATAGTCTCTCATGGATCCAGTCGTAGGCCACACCTTCTCCGGTAAGGGGTGGCAGTAGCACATTATCTGATATGAAATGATAGTTATTGATAGTCACGTTGAAGTATATTAAGAACGTTGAGTACTTGGATTGATATAAATGCAAACAATATATAGTTTACTTTAAAGTTCGTTGATATTAAAGGTTTTTGGTCAACTTCGAAATCTATATTTTGTGGAAATCCCTAATACGGATAAAACAGACACAAACATGACGAAAATTCCGATTAGTTTCTCTTAGCTAACGCTATGTTACCATGTAAGTTGTGATTAAAATAGTATGATTGAAAAGCAAGACCGTATCTTTAGCCAGTAATAAATGCCCAAATATTTACAGACAGCAAATTTCTATCGTGTACATGAAATATACCCTGCTTAATTACTACACCACCACCGGCAGCAAATGTTATACCTTATTATGTAAAGGTAACATAAGAATGTGCCATAAATACTAAAATGTGTGCTTATATATCATTATTTTTTACCTATTCTTAAGTATGTTTGCCAAATATGGATACATGTTATGCTCATATAGTTTTACATTCCACTATCTGTGCATTCTGACCTATATTGCAAGACGTCAGGACAGCGGCTTCAGCTAGGTCTATGTAAGTATTATCTCGAATGTACAAGAAAGAATCACGACAAAGACGGACATAACCTCGACATGGTAAGGTTTAAGTGATTTAAAAGAAATGCGGTACAGTCATAAGTGATATAATATTAACATTTTTATTTCCTTCTAATTGATTGGACTTATGTATTCCTTCCATACACTTTATAGACGTATATAAAATAATAAGATATTTATAAAGTCGCTTTTTATGTTGTAAAAAAAAAAGAATTAAACAAAATGAAAACACATGTATTTATTTTAATGGCATGCGTGATTAGTAGTTCTACAATGTACAGTTCCTCTCAATTCAATGCCGTCTCATTATTTGCTCATCACTTGCAGCTGTAGGCATAGAATCACCCATTTCTGTGCATTTAGTGAGCCTTTATATGATAAACACGCACATCGAATGATTTGTTTTCAGAATTTCACGTTAATCTTGTGGACGAGTCTGACGATTCTGATAAGCTCCCAATGTGCAGCTTTCCTTATCGACGGACGGGGATCTTTCTGCGCCGCCTCTCTGCCATGCACGTGTTACAGCGGCTACCTAAGCTGTACCCAGAAACATCTGACAGCAATCCCAAACATATTACCGTTTCCACCTCAAACAACTACGGTATCAGTAAGTTTCTATGAAAACAGCATCAGCACAATTCCAGCAGACGTCTTCCATAATCTTAGCAACCCGAGTGTCCACACCATCTTTTTATTATTCAGCGAAAATAAGATTTCAAGCATCTCTGATTTGGCTTTCCGTGGTATTGAAAGCAAGACACTGTTACTGGACCTTAGTTCAAATCTGTTATCAACGATTCCGACAGCAATTGGAAGCCTTGACCATCTGGAAACACTTCATCTGGCCCAGAATCCTTTAGTGAATCTGGACATTCATGTGCTTGCTGCGATACAGCGCAGTCTTGGAGAGTTTTCATTCAGCGCTCAACATATGTCTAGCTGGCCTTCAGAACTTCATATCTTGCGACAACTGAAAAGTCTGCGTGTCGACCACGTGCCTTTTCCAGTCTTGCCGTACGACGCATTCCATGGATTCGAGTCAACGTTACAGAACCTTCAGTTTAACTACACGAACTTTCAACGCATCCCGGAAAATATTTGCCGTCTGAAACATTTGACGTTATTTTCATTCAATAACAACCAAGTGTTTAACGACCACATTTCTTTTACAAACAGATGTCCATTTCCAATCGACAGCGTTCAATTCGTTATCCTTGAAGGCAACAACATTTCTCAATTTCCCGGCGATGTTTTTGCGACATTTCCAAACCTTCTTCATTTACTTCTTGCCCACAATAACCTCAGATACATTAATTCGGAAGTTATTCCTGTCAGCAATTCCTTAACCATTCTTGACCTTAGCAGTAATCTCTTCAACAGCGTTCCTTATGCAATAAACTACTTCTCCAAACTAGTTTCACTGGACCTTTCTTCAAATCAAATCTACGCCATCGACGAGAAGGATTTTGAGGGTCTTACAAGCCTCGGGTTTATCAACCTGCGAAACAACCCATTAGAGCACGTTGATCAAATAGCCTTCGCCTCTCAAGCACTGGTACTGCGGGAGATAGATCTCTCGTTCACACGTCTGGAAGGTATTCCCACAGCAATTGTCAATGTTACGGCTCTTCATTCATTAAAGTTTGCTCAATCCCCCAGAACAGAATGCTCATGTGACCGAATGTACAATGTCAGGTCGTGGAATGTGGCCAGCGTCCAGATTCAAGGCCAGTGTGAGTTATCCACAGAGACCATCAGACAGTTCCTGGTTAATGTCCTTCCGTTATGTCCGAGCTAGGTCCCTCTCTCCCAGAGACCTGGAGCTGACATAACCAAAATAAAATCCTTTGCAACTTAGTCTCTTCTTTTGCACATTTCCTCTAAACACTCTTTAAATATATTGGACATTTATTAAAGTATTGCGCTCCCGCAGTCTATAAAATTTACTTTAAGTCCTGCTTTTAAATTCACTCTTTTTTTTTCTTAATAGAAGCTTTGCTTTCCTTGTCTTCGTCACCATTACGTCTCGCTGACATTTTACTTTATCTTCTTCATCATTGCAAGTATTTTTTTTGTATCAGCATGAACTGCAATCAAACGAGTCAGGGAATTGCTGCATTAATTTATCCGAACTGTATGTATTGACAGTAGTCGATCTGTCCGTCCGTAAATCCACAGTCTACTACATGGTTAAATCGTTTTAACATTTATGACTTTGATAATGCGCAAAAACTCTGCCCAAACTGATGCTTCTTTTTGCTGTTTTCGACAGATCTATCTATATACTGATCTATGTAGTAACCTTAATTTCTCTTAGTCCATTAAATTTCATAACAAACGTTACTATATTGTATAATGCGTTGTATTTTTGGTTCGGATATGAACTTCCCGCTCTTTCCCTCAGATAAATAACAAAGTCTGTGATTTTTGTTATTTTCGTCCTGCCATTTCATATCGATCGTCCTTTTATTCTCGTCTTGATCTGGTTAAATTTCTTCCTTACTACTGACATCAATATTGTCACCATAATTGCATTGAAACATCAATATCAACATGAGTATAAACTCTACCTTGGGTAGCACAATCGGAAATACGTTGGCTTCTGAGAAGGTTTTAGCGGTAGTGGGATAGTTGCCTTGCTAACGCCCAAGCAAAAATAAAGAGGGTAGGTTGACTGGTTGATGCGGTGTCAAGACAATTTAACGTGGTGTGGTATCATGCCGGACGATCAAGGCATGCTTTACACAGTAAAGGCAGCATCATATCTGTTTTAAGTGGACACCGCCCCCAATTAACGGACAGATAATTGCAATAAACCTAGCAACAAAAAGCACAGTATAAACATAAATAACAACAGCATTAACTTGTCAACAGCAAATTAATTTCTTTACCTTAAACTCCTCTAATCGATTAAGCGACATTTAATTGTTGTTTGCACTGACGTCGACATAATACATTTTATCCTGCTTTCACGTGTAAATGTGCAGGAAAAAGCCTTGCCGGATAAAGTGATATCCAGTCAATAGGTCATGTGACCAAACTACACGCATGACTACACTGTTTACATTAGTTACGTTCACATGCTCTTAATCAAACGTGTAATTAATGCTTTTTCGCCGATTTATGTAATCATTCATGAAATCTTTTAACATTTATATATGTTGACATGGATTATTGTCTGAATTATTTGTCTTATTATAAATGTCTAAATAAAGAAGGTGTAAAGCGGCTATTGTTTTTCCGATATTTTTTTTCAATCTTCCTCATTTCTTTACCGATTTCCTATTTTTATTTTATTTTTTTCATATAAAAGATAAAAAGCAGGATAAATCGAATACATGGTTGGTGCCGAGAATAAGAAAGTTTGTGTGGTGAGCGAGAAGCGAATATTTTGGCGAGCTTTATCCTGCACATTTACGCGTGAAAGCAGGATAAAGTGTGTTATATTTATAGGTTGTGAAAAATGCAGGCTTGTTATTTATAATTTAATTGTCAGGTGCGTATAATTTAGAGTCTTAAATGCGTATTCGACAGTTTGCATATATCAATACGTGTAACGATTCCATGCCCCGTTTTTAGAGATTTTAGGAATACTTTCAGCATCGACTCATATATTCGCTAAATTTAAAATGCTTTCGAACCCTACCTTAATTGGGGATTGCTGCTAAATACA
This sequence comes from Sinonovacula constricta, assembly GCA_007844125.1. Classification (NCBI taxonomy): domain Eukaryota; kingdom Metazoa; phylum Mollusca; class Bivalvia; order Cardiida; family Solecurtidae; genus Sinonovacula; species Sinonovacula constricta. The sequence goes on along the minus strand of CM017573.1, from coordinate 31,726,099 downwards.
AATATCGAAGTAAGAATGGATTACCCAATGTGCTTATTTATAGACTTGGAGAGAATGATAATTTTGAGTATTTTTTCTCACGATATTTTATTGTCTATTAATAGAAGTAATGTTCAAAATCGTCTTTATTTAGACTTAAGTTTGAGTTACTGTTTTCACAGAAAGTATGACTTAATTTTTTAATGTATGGGTGAGATATTGCTCATGTATTTGATACAAACAATCTGTCCGATACTAACTTTAATCCTAAAAGACTAGTTAAAACAATAGTGATCATTCAGAGGAACAGACCGACTATATTTTCTATCCTTTATTAATCATACCTTTATAGTTGGCAATATGGTTAAAATAAGCTGAAATATTTAAGAAAATCATTCATTTTTTTGCCGTTCGTGACTATTGTAAGTAAAATTACCCTTAATGCACGCACTTACTTCCGTTTATCGTTTCTGTAATGTTTTGCACCACAGTGGAATTCACGCGCATTTTATTGAGTTGTCTGTTGCCGACGGATGAAAAGTACAGCTCGCTTTTCTCGTAATCAAAGTCCAAAGCGACAACATTGGAGAGATTCCGGATAGGTGGAAACGGCCTCGATTTCAGGTTGAGGTCCAAAGAAACACTGAGAAGTTCTGTTTCGGCTGCTAGCACAAGAAAAGCGTCTGGAACTATACAAGAATGGCATTTTCCGTAAAAGTGAATATTTTATATGAGTACCATTTTCGTAAGAATAAGTTTGACAGTTTTTAACATACTCCTCAAGCAATATGTCATTATTTTTTTTTATCAGACAAGTACATAGACTTACACACAAGGGATTTAATGCGATGCAATTCCTTATTTTCGAAATGAAAGAAAAATATAAATTATCTCCTTTTGGGAAGGTATTTTTATATACTTTATATTAGAAACATAATAAATGTTACTTTCAATTTGCTTATATTTAAAATAAATCGCACCACTTGTTTTCTTATCTCAATCCATAAGCTTCTATTTTATGCGCATACTTCAGTCTTTAGTGTTCTTCAAAAGATTAAAACGTGGAAAAATCTTACCAAATACCTACCCACAAGGGAAGTAAGAATGTAGTTTTTAATATTAAGAGTAAAGTCCCTTTATTTACGAAAAGAGGGAATGTTATTAGGGGACGTTACCCTGATAAACTTCTTATGAAAAATGAATTAAGGTTCACACCAACATATCATTAGCGAAAATAAAGTTTCGTTCAAATCTCACGCGCATATATAATCCAAAAAAGAGGCAGAATAATGGATGTTACCAGTGTTCGAAGAATATAAGCAATGTTGGAAGAATGTAGACAACCGCAATAATCTCAAATAATGCTTAGTCCGTGATTGAATTATGAACCTTCATGTTAGTTTGTAAAGTACCTTTTAATACCATAAATGAGTCAAGTTTTTGATGGCGTCAACAAACGTGGCTAACACGTGAATACTTTGTATTACCCTATTTCTGAATGATAACTTCAGGGAAGACTGTCATATAAGCTTAGTATATAATTAATATGAAATTCATTCCATAACGGGTAAGTTGATGTTTTAGGTCTGCGACGTTGTGGATGAGACAACGTCTGTTTTCGTAATCTTTTTGAGTAATAGCAAAATATTTTTGATGGGAGATCAATAGGGGGGTTGTAGAGCCCAGCTCAGTTGTGGAATTGGGTTGTGATGTTTCCACTTCTGACTATAGTGTCTTGTGACAGAAAGCATTGACATTTGGTATAACCAGTTTTCAGCGCCTTAATATTTGACAAGAACTTGCCACACATCATTGTCCATTATGGAAATGTATTTTTCGAAGTTCATAACACCTTTACATGTTATACAACCCCACACCACAAACTTAATAGGTATATTTTTTTTCAACAGTCCAGTGTATGAAATAACCCGCTCACTCGGCTTCTTCATGAAACCATGCCGCGTTTTGCTATCAAAGTCTTCACGATCTCGCCGTCACCTTATAATTTTTTGAAATTGTGCTCCTACAGAAATTTAAACTCTTGGCAATATCCCTTGGACGCCAACCACTTTCAATTAGAGTAAAAATACTCCGCTTTATGTCACTAGACATTTTCTTGCCGTGCTTAGCAATTTTTACACTGGTTTAAATCTACGTTACCCGCTCTGTAAACTTTCTGGAATACACCTGGAAAGATCGATACTTATAGCTATGACACTGCCAAGTTTATTACGACATGACATTGTCTTAGCGAAAACTCAATACATCCTCGCTAAAGCCATTAAAACATTACTCATTTATGGCACTACGCTGTAAATTTAACATGTTGTTAAAGTGCAATCTATCGGTATCATGTTTTTCAAAACATATGAGTATAATATAGAATAGCAAAATATGAAAAGGTCCTAGCGGTCGAGTAAAAGGACCGACTGGGGTGCTTAAACATGCTTTGTGGAGCGCTTCAATCTCGCACTTCTTGACGGCTTTTCTATCAAACAAAAAGTTTAAATAAAAAAATATCCAATCAAAGTGAGACAACTAACAGCAGACACATGCAACGGAAGTTAAAACTGATAAAAGTAACTTACATACAAACAAAATAACTTTTATTATATGAAACTATCAACCTTAAAGACAAACAATCACATGAAATAAAAAAGAAGATCTACCTCTGCATGTTTTGTTGTCTGCTGAAAGTATTCCATTTGCGCATGCGCACTTCGCCTCCACTTCATTGGGCAACACGAAACACAACTGTTGACAACCGCCATTGTTTTCTGCGCAGATGTTGGTCACTTAAATCAGAATGTTATTGAAAATGACAAATTATTGAAAATGACAAATAATAACACATATGTTATGACCTGAAGCTACGACGTTAGAATATTTTCAATTTTATTATTAAGCTTCGGACTGCACTTTTAAAACATATAATCGAAATGTATGTCTTACGAATTTTATATTACAATTAAGATTTTGATAGTTTTACATAAATCCGTGAAGATTACGCCATGTATTTAACGATCGAATACACACATCTGAATTTCACAGTGGTGTTTTTCATATTACATCATGTCGGAAATTTGGCACTACTTTTTTTTCTATTTTAGAAGCACAATTAGATAATAGAGCCAACCTCAATATTTTTAAACAAAAGTGAAGAGTAAATTGTATTGTTGTTTTGTGTGTGTGTTTTGTTGTTTGTTTTTATGTTGTTGTTTTGTTTGTTTTTCTTGTGTTTTAGTAAGTTAATTAAAAAAAAAAGATAGAATAAACATTAAAAATACATGTATACAAGGAAACATGTCTACATAAAATAAACACGTGCTTTACAAAATGACGCCATATAGCTCGAAAGACTTTACACAAATGACGTAGTGAAATACACATGTTGGGTGTTATAAAAAAATAAACAAACAACAACAGTGAACTCGGCGTCTAAATTTGTTCCATTTATGAATTAGAATACGAATATAGCGAGGTTATGATAGGAATGCCTAGACTATCATAAAAGGACGGTGTATATTGTAGGGTTGTCCAATTCTGATCATTATAGAGATGACAACATTGGGCAATTTTTGTGGGTTTTCTTACAAAACATCGCTCATTGCACAAAAACACACAACAAACTTCAGAAAACAATACAGAAACAACGACAACACAAAACATCAACGACAAACTGTGTTTGATGTATCAATGCGCGCTCCATTAATAAGTTTATCTTATGTTAACAACAATTGTATATAAATGTTCATTTTGAAAGTGATTATTTAAATTAACTTTTCACTTTCAATAAAAAAACAACAACACATAATTAGTCATGATATCTGTCCGCAAGCGCCTCATTAAAATGTTCTATAAATATCGACTGGAATACTAATGGTACAGCCCGTATTTGTAACTATACTATTAACATTATTTTTAGACAACAACAATTAAATCAGAAAATTCATAGCAACAAAAAATTTACTACAGTACCTTGATTTGTCAAATATAAATACAATTATAAAAGATTTACGCGTCTTTAATCATGTTTGTGGCGACAAGGACAACGTAACAACCACAGCAACCTCCCAACAAAAAACAACACAGTTTACCGTTTGGCTGCGCAGACTTGTTAAACATAACTACTGCTGTTATGTTAGCGGTCCCTGTCTTTAAAACTCTCGGTGGCTTGGTCGCATCCATCTTGTCTGCTTTATAGAGGGTTTGGAGATTATTGTCCGCCCATATAAGGTTGTCGTTATACACCGTGACAGCAACGGGATTAGGCAGGTTGCTTCGGACATATTTCAAACTTCGAATTTCACCGAGATAGGAAACTTTCTGAAAATAAAACAATAATATCTACACAGTGTCTCTCGCAAATTTATAAGTAATATTAATAATATGCTATACTTAAACCCCATTTAATAGACAAGTTGTAAATGAGGTTGGAGCATATATTCAAAGTAAACAATCGGAGTATATGGCTAAAATAATGAAAAGTCACAACTAAACATATATGAAAAAATGTAAAAGTTGTTTAAAGAAAATAATTAGTGTGTATGGCTTAGAAAAAAACAAACAACAGTCAGCCATAACTTAAATATATTTAAAACACAAAGAAATATAAGAAAAAGAGAAGCAACAACACAAACGACCATAATTGCGATCAAGGCAACTACTTTTAAGTCTATAATGCCGGCAACAACTAAACTACTACAGCGGCAACAACATACACAACCACAACAATAACAGTACAAATCAGCAGAATGAACATTTTATTCTGAATGGAATAACAATGACAACTACAAAAGCATACCAAACAGACCACTTCACCAACAAAAATACAGACACCAACAACAACGTTTATATGAAGGTCACCTGTATAGCATCAATCGCAACATCTGTCCAGTAAACTTCATGGGTGAGGATATCCACAGTTATTCCCCTTGGCTTCACTACCCCGGACGTCACAAGGTCACGTCGACCTGACCCGTCAAGATGACTCATTTCTATTTTTGGAAACTGGCCATTGTCAATCCAGTATAGGTACCTGTGAGTTAAAAGTGTCCCAGTTTTTGTGTAATTTGTAATCAATTAAAAAAAATTGTGTTGTAGGATTTGAGGAGAAACTGTTTCGGAATTGTAATGTTTAGAAGAAACATAAAAAACAGCTTGTTTGCAAAGGTGGTATCCGACAGTTTGCCTACATCACATGTACGTAACAATATTTTCCACTGTTGTGTGGGGTGGGGGATTTAGGACTTATTTTTGCACTAACTCGTACTTTAAAGTAAAGACGATTTTGATCACTACCGATATTGTAAGCTACTACACATCGCGCCATAAAGCACTTTAATATTCACTTAGTTCAAACCTATAAATAAACTTGATAGTGATCCCTGCTAAAAAAAATATCGAAGTCAGAACGGACTTCACGCATGACGATAAAACTCGTTATCAAAAGTGTGTTGTTTTTGTTTAAAAATAGCTATATCTGCTATAGTAAATACCCGTTTGCAATGACGAGTGTGGATTTAGGCTGCGCTGTTCACAAAGATCCTGGGCACCAATAAACAGCAATATGCAGGGCCTTTTCATGTAACAATGACTGATTTGGTTTTTTGAGGAAAAATCTTTGGTCCAAACTGTCGGACACCACCGTTAAAGCAAGAAAGATGACTATACTAGGAACCAGATTTTCTGGTGTGCTTTCTTCAGTGTTGTCTACTACATCTTAAACCTCGGCATACTCGATTCTTTTCTTGGAAAACTTGGAATATTTCTCAACAAACAGCTCTGAATTGTTGTTATTGCCTGCTGCGTGTTTGTCTATATTCAATGAGTTATTATATAAGAGTCAGCGCGCTCCAGAGCGCGCCATATATCAGCGTTGGATTGTCTTAACATATGTTATAAAATTTTCAGAAATAAATAGAAATTGAATTATTCTATATTATTATTATTATTATTATTATTATTATTATTATTATTATTATTATTATAGTTAGTTACATTCATATAAAAAAAAAAAAAACAGATTTCCACAACCGGAAATATATTATCACTTACCGTTGTATCGGGTTAACTGCCAACGATGACGGAGAATTTTCCGTGTCTGTCACGAGAACCAATCGGCATTTTCCGTCGAGACGAGATACCTCGATATATGTTTCCGTTTGTCTGGCGTTTGTGAAGTACAGATTACCTTAAAGAACAAGACGACAATCTGAAGAAAAACACTTACATTAAGACTGCCAGCTAAGAAACCTTCTTGTAAATTGACGCCAACGCTCTCATACATTGGCAGTAAAATGTTGAATGACAATAAATTCACCGGCTGAATGACCTCTTAAAGAATGACGGAAGTGAATTAAAACTAAATAATAATTTAGCAAAAATAGAGATTATTGATTTATATCCAACAATGACTAAACGGCGTTATCCTTGAACGTAATTGCGACACCTAAATGTTATTTACAGTATGTGCAGGGTAAACTTCATAAAATCAGTTGAAATCCGCTTTACCTCCAATAAAGATTCAGAGAAATTTGTTCGGTAAATCGCTTTTGACTGCTAGCACCAAAAAATGGTGAAATCATTTTGATATAAAAAGATTTAATGCGACGGATCTTTCTTATCGGTTAAGACTTTACAACTTTTTCTTTCTTATTTCCTTGAACAGTCGAAATAAAATTACACACCCTAAGATCTGGTTCTCTCATTATACAACAGAATGGAACATAAACAGCTCGTATAGCAGGACCAACAAAACTATCCTTACCGGCGATCCAATCTATGGCCAGCCCTTTGATTCCAAGAACACCTATCCCGTCAGATATAACGTGCTGATGACTGGTTCCGTCGGCCTTTATTCGATGTACACCGGCGACGTCACCAACTGCGTTGACTTTCGACTCTGGGGACGTGACATCAGACCAGTAAATAAATCCGCCAACCATATCGACGGCTAGCTGTTCCGCGTTACGTCCTGTGAATACAAGGACATAATATGTATATATAACAAAGTTATAGCGCATATTTTCCTTTCTACTAAAAGAACAGAGCTCAATTGCTATTAACCTTTTGCATAGGTTTAATGATATAGTATACAGATGCGCGTAGTACTAAGTTTGTCGGGCATTTAGCTGAATGTACGCAGAATACACAGTTGAGTACAAATTGCCCCCAAGAAATGAATAGATAAAGTTAAATCTGGAATAAAAAGAATCTTTTTTTTTGTAATGGTAATATTCCAATTAGCTACTACCCCTATTTACAACATGAAAAATATGTAACACGTCTTAATCGATTTTGGTAACTCTTCTGTATCTCTGTTTTGTTTGGTATGGTACAAGTTTTATACACTTTTATTTTCAAATCAGATTTTCTAAGATATTTCTGTCTCTGGGACAATCACACCTTGGTGCTTGTGTTTGAGTAGCTTCTCTGCTGGAAATAAAGAAGTCTCTCATGATTGAGTACGACTTATGGTTTAATATTGAAATGTATAACATTTAACTTAAATATATGTATGTTACATATTGATACCGAAACCTTCTCAAAAGCCACCACGTACGACCTTAAAACAAAATTTTCCGATTGCCCCTGAACCACCCACCCCACCCCTAGTGGCAATGCGTACACATCATACCATGGAAAAAGGTTTCGAGCAATTTCAGCGATTAATTATTGATTTGTTGTTGTTGTTTGTGTGTATGTGTTTTTGTGTATTTTTTCGTGTTTTTTTTTTCTTCGAAGATAAACCATTTGGAAATGTGTAAATATCGATTAAGAAATAAAGTATAAAAGTGTCTGATTCTAAATTCATAAATATTTATCTTTCTGACTGAAGCTAAAACAGATTTTGATGAATTAGATCACGTGAGATGATAAAGTATATCCGTTCTGGAAGCTGTGTTTCGTCCTGGGTATTCTACAACATTTCATTGATTTGCCGTCCAGTGATAGTGTCTACAAAGGACCAAAAATTAACAGACGGCTTTCACAATTGTCAAAGTTTTGAACACTCGTTAATATCTGCAACATTCTGGAATCGTTTTATCTAAATGTGCATCTTCAATTGATTGAATATAATGCCGTTGCTAAACTATGATTATTAATATCAGTTTCTGTGTAAAAAGGCGTGGACAGTCTTGAAACTACTCACCAATACCTCCAACAGGGACCATGGCTTCGTTATGGTCATCTCTACCTAACGACACACCTCGAATAACAGACATCTGCGAAAATACAGCAAACGAATCCGCCATTACACACGACCCGGACTCATTCTTTTCGTAACCAACGCTGCATTCGCAAACAGCGCTGTTCGGCCCAGTCGGTAAACACAGCTGTTGGCAGCCACCATTGTCAATGGCACAATTGTTTGTATTGTCTGTAATGATGAAAACATGTAACAAAATAAAACCGAAACTTAAATTTGATCTAACATCACTTACGTTTGAACATTCCGATGCTTAATATAAGGGTGGACAAATAATTAGCCTCAAACATATTGTTCATACTTTGATGGAACTCTTAGTTAAAGCTACTAAAGTGGGCTAAATAAGACTTTTGTATAAATGTTTATCATTGTTGTTGTTTTGGATAAAGGTTTGTCTGTCTCTATATCATTGTTGTTGTTTTATTGTTTTGGATAAAGGCTTGTGTCAGTTTGTCTGTCTCTATATCATTGTTGTTGTTTTATTGTTTTGGATAAAGGTTTGTGTCAGTTTGTCTGTCTCTTTTTGTGAGCTGAGACGAAAAAGATATTTCCATTCTGTCAACACCAAGAGCCGATTTATTTTTGCACTATTTACCCTTCACATAGGAAGATAGTTGCATGCAGAAGCCGCATTTATTGTTGTTGTTATCATCACTATCATCATCATCATCATCATCATCATTGTTTTAATCATTATTATAATCATTATTATTATAATAATAATTCACTTTGTTCACGTATCTCTGTAAACACCGTTAGGGCTCTGACGTCAGGAACGTTGTTTCGAACAATCATCGCCGGCGACGTTGATGTCACGCCAACCTTTAACACAGTTTCCAATGTGACGTCACTGAAAAATATCATTCCGCCGTAGACGCAGATCGCGTGCGGCATGCCAGAGAGTTCGGCTACGACGTAAATACGACGTCTTGAGGCGTCCCAACGAATGATCTGAAATGCGTCAACGTCAGAAAACATGTAAAAATATATAGAACAAAAATAAAATATTAAGTTATTGTAAGCGCCAATTGCGTTCGACTTTTTTTATAAGATAGTGTTCTAATAATTTGAAACCGGCAACACTGAAAATACCAAACTAGTCACCTTATATAAATACTAGACATTCCATCCTTGAGGTAGTGTTAGAAATGCACGTAGATAAAGCTGAGGTTAAATTAATGCTCTTACAATAAAAAGCAGTATAACAATACAACTACATAACAATATTTATTACTATAATTAAAAAAAATTACTTCGTGCGCTTAATAAGTATATTAGAAAGAATTAGGTAATATAATTTTAAGATACATACTGTCTATGATATTGATCAGAAACAAAGAAATCATTTGATAAGCCTACAATTTCCAAACCTCTACAAAGCAATACATTACTTAAGTACACAAAATTGAATGAAAATAAAAATGGAGAAGAAAATATTTAAAAAAAAAAGATCGTCCCTGGGTGGGCTTGAACCACCAACCTTTCGGTTAACAGCCGAACGCGCTAACCGATTGCGCCACAGAGACGGGTTGACAACGGCCGTCCGATAAATAGCATTTATTTCAATAGCATGTTTCTTTCTTCATATCGAGCGTGACTTATCACGTGACCTCACGTGACTGCGCAAGCCGTAGCGTGACTGTCTATATTTAGGGCGAGGAGGACACTTTTATCTTCGTTTAGACTCCCTACAACTGTCTTAAAGAGAAGAAAGTGTAAAAAGATCGTTCCTAGACAGTTTTAGTATACAATAAGGTACTGAACATGTATGAATTAGGATCCACTTGTTTCCAGTGTGTACATGTGAATACCGAACGAACACTAGGAGGATCGGTCTACATGAACAACTGGCATAGAACGGTTTTACGGGTTTTCGTTCGACGGATATTTAAGGAATGCCCATACTATGACGTTTATTCATGTATCTTTTAGATGATCTACGTCGCTTTATTTGGTTAAGACTAAAATGTTCTCTCAGGTCTATGCATTTCTTGACATGAAATTCGAATTTAAATGTTAATTATGGGTAACACAAGTACATCCATTATCATTTTGAAACTTTTAACACCTAGATCTATAAGTTTTGTTGATGCTCACTTAAATATTATAAATAACATAATATGACAACGATTAGCGTCTAACGGGTTTAAGTTGTGTGGCCCTGGGCCTACTGTATTCTGGAAAACAAGACCGTAACAATAATGTTTATCACGATCTTGCTTATGTATTAATCAAATTTACTTCCGCATTCGTGTATTTTACTAACACATCTACAACTGACTGTAAAATAATAAAACTGTTTAAATGAAATTTAAAAAAAAAAGTTTTGCCCCGGGTGAGGATCGAACTCACGACCTTCAGATAGCTCGAAGCTTTTTGTGATTATGAGACTGACGCGCTACCTACTGCGCTACCGAGGCTCCTGACAACGTCGGATCAATACGTTCTTATTATACATACTATACTTTTTTCGCTGTGGGTGGATAGTTTTCAATATGTTGTTGGTCTTATTTATTTGATTCTTTTAATCAATTTATCTGAAAATGTAAGAAAAAAAAATGGTTGTCCGACTTCGTGTGCATATAAGAAGTAACAGCACAAGAGTGTATGTTCAGAAGCTGCGGGTTTAAACTAATGTATATAGTGTATCGATTGGATGCACAATAATGAAGGATAAATATAGGCAAGTTCACAACTACAAATATTTTATTAGCTATACAATGCAAGTGCGAATGTTTTTTCTAAAGAAGAATCTAATATGCTTATTCTAATGTAAAATTAAACATGCAGAAGACATGTGTCAGCTATTGTCATATGAAACATGCCACGTCACTAACAAGAAAGACAACTCGAACGATCCGAATTTCAGAAAAACATGTAACTTATTTCCCTTTACATACGAACATCGTAATTTATAACTTTTGCTTCCGACATTAACATGTCAAATTAAAAACGGGGATGAACGGAACAAATTTTGTGTGTGTACAAAAATAGGTATTCTAAGGAACTATTTTTTTACGTGCGCACGCGTTTCTGCCTCATTGTAATCAAAGACCTATACACACATGTATGTACATATACACATATGGGTGAACTGTCCTTAAAGTTATTTATGGCTTAAAATTTCATCATCACATGTGGTGCAGATAAGGTTTAAGATACAATACATGATATACATAGTGGCTTTTTGTCCATATTTGTTAACGTTGTTGCAAATGAGTCAATAAATAATATATATAATCGTTTAGCACTGGGAAGTCATTAAGGATTTTAAATTACTTTGGTCTAATCCCGAAATGTTCCGATCAGTTATGTAAGTGTTCGTATAATCTCGTAACCCGCATTCAATTTCTTCTAATATTGGAAGGACTTATTCAGGCATTTCATTAAAGGTCTAGTTCATGTGTGTCCTTAAGTCGCCCTCGTTTAAAACTGTGTTCTTTGCTTGTTTGGAAATTGATTCTGCTTCTCCCTTTTTGTAAATAATATCTTGTTCATACATTAGTTGTAACCCGTCGTATTCGTGTTGTTTAATGATTGCCTATTTACAGGTGAGATTTTTGTACAGCTTAAATACTGGTTTGAAACAGTTGTTTATTTACATTTTCTTTCATGATGATTGCAAAGTGTATTTTTAATGACCGTCGCTAATGTTGCTGCTGCAACAAGTACTACTAATAAAACGGTTCAATCACCAAACCACAATAGCATGAAAATCGTGATCAACCATCTAATCCTCATTCACTAGGCTTACAATTCTTACCTTTTGCAGCCGACTTTCGGTCCAGTAAAGATCGCCCGAATCTGGGTCCCGGCATAGTGCTGTAGGGTGGTCTACGCGCTTCTGCGTCAGTATGTTACGTCGGGTACCATCCATTAGCATAGAGGAGATTTTGGCGGGAACTCCCGAACCACCTTGATCCGCCCAGAAGATAATACTGGAAAAACCGAATTATTATTGCATATGAGAGAAAAGTATGCAGCTAAAAAGATAATGTTACAGATAAAATAACAAGAACACAAACTTGTCTTATAATAACCATGCTGCAGCCTTTGGCCAAATATGTTAAACTTATGCTTCAAATGAAGCGCTGTGCATAAAAATTAGGGTCATTTTCAAAATCATTTTGACAACGAAACTGTACAGCTTTAGCATAACAAATTTAGAATAGTTACCCTTATAATCACTGAATCAATCTACTGATTTTCTTTTGCATTGAGGCTGCATGTTTTGGGGCGGTGTCGCTTGTGAGAAAACTGGATTTCGGGGGCACAAGGAATTGACCCAGCATGACCTTGACTACTGGCGGTCATTTATTCATGCCCGCGAAGAAGTCTTGCATGTACAGAACAAATCTGTATGTCTAAGAAAACTAGACGCATCAATTGTATCATTGCTTGCTTCAAATGTTATGTTAACATTTGTTATTTGTTTAAACTGGAAATTTATTACATTGTGTAATTCAGGTATACATGAAAGGGAGATTGATGAATGATCAATGCCAGTACGAATATCACGGCGCGAATAGGGTCACATCAGGGAGCGAACTATTATTAGAACTTCTATGCCAAGATATTTGCGATATTCCGCGCGGGGCCTCACTGCCTTTTGTTATGTAATGAGAGAGGTAATTCATATCATGTCAGCATCTCAGTCTTAAAGCTTCCGCACAAGTTCGGAGAGAAATGGCGCACTCGGAACTTTTAGTTTCAGATCACATGGGTGTAAATTTAATTCATTTTGGTCGAGCCCGGTAACATGTACAAGCATTTATTTTAGACCTATCTGAGGTTAAAATGCAAAATCATATAGAAAGTATTAATTGTTTACTCACATGATTTCTATAGTATGTTTGTGACTGATGTAACTGTTGTCCCAAGGCATAATCTACTTTTAGTGTTTATATGCAGCTGAAAACTTGCCTGCTTTCCAATGCTTTGTACATTTGATATACTTCGGAATGTCAGTGTTTTTCACAGTTTTATTTGATTTTAGCAAGACTAACAGACAAATATTTCTGTATAGTATGTGCATAATCCGTAACTTAAGGATTGCTCCTCAAATAATAGCGATAGGAGGTGCATTGATAAAGTGCGTAGATTTTGGAAATGTTAACATTACCCTGTTTATGTACCATAAGTAACCACCGAGTATTCGTTATAAAATATTATAATATAAGGCCCCATGTAGCAGCAGCTCAACAGCCACTCAACACACGAGTTCCAGTCCCAGTCAGGGCGAGAGCTTTCATAAGTGGAGGTGTTCAAGCTGACCCAGGATGCGCCAGTGGTTCTACCCAGACATCTGTCAGCTATCATCCTCCACCAATAGCTAGATCAGGGTCTGTCCTTTCTGTTACCGAGACTATAGTCGCTGCAAACATAATGAGATGCCAAGGCATATACAGTCGGTACTCGTTGTAACGACTTCGGTAGTGTCGATATTCTCGATATGTCGACCTTTTTACGAAGTCAAAGCTTTTTTGTGCTTTTTATGTATATGACTTTAACATTAATGATCGATATTTTAAGTGTGGACATATTCAGTATATAGACCTATTTACTGACCCCCAGTTGCTATTTCACACCTTTTTTCAGCCATTCGTAACGCGAAGTTGTTTCAAGGTTTGCTGGAACATAGCAATGTCGGTGCGAAAATCTAACACAAACAATTATGTTAAACCATTGCACACAGAAATAGATGGCCCAATCAATATGTAGTCCTTGGGAAATACCGCTCCATTACAGAATCTACCCAGGTAAAGGGACATTTGAGAAAAGTTAATATACACTTAAAAACGTTTTATCCAATTATTTGTAGACACATTCAAACTACAATAAACTATTAATCAACCAGACATTCCTGCCACAGTTTTATACTATGACCCTTCTTGCACACAGATGGCGCTCAAAGCATGATAACAGAGTAGATGCACCACGATTTCTGTTTCCTATAAACATCGTCAATCGGTGGTAAAATACTGTTACTAAGAACTAGGAGGTTGCAATAAACCCAAGTTGGACTGCCGGTCAGTGCGAGAACTATGGAAGGGGATATCCGCCAATAGTCTAATTACTATTTCTAACTACTTACACAGATTTGTCACTTCAAATGTCAATTTGTCAATTGCAACACCGCTATCTAATTACATCCTTACTTTTATATATCACATGAAAATGTTCACATTTCAACATTACATTTGAACAATTTCAAACTTCCCGCATATACAATTTACAAGTTGCAAATCGCGGGGCGAAAATCACGAATATATTTTACATTTCCAGAATCTAATTTACACGTGTTTCTTTTTTAAACTTATGATATTCCGTTCTATTTTTAGCTTAATGACGTCTATATTTATGTGGTACCGCGACCTAGTGTCTGAATGTTGCCAATTCTTAAATTGTACATTAGTAATTTGTGACTTGAGAATTGCGACTGAGATTTATAACTTCTAAATTATAAGCGAACATAAAATCTGTGACTTGATAATTGTGACTTGAGATTTGTTATTTCCAAAGTGTATACGACTAATGTGAATGAGATACATGTAAAAACGAACGTGTCTGTGCAAACAAATAGCAAATTTAGGCATATACAGTGTTGCAATTTGCAAATTAGAAATTGAATATTGGCGGATATCCCTTTCCATAGAGAACTGTTATGTGGATATGTCTTCTAGCTGACCTGCGGTGGACCTCGGCGTGTGTCTGGGGTCTTTAACTACCACAAATAAGATCAGTCGCCATTCTGACGATAATTGTGTCATTGCGATGTAACAAAACAAAACAAACAAAACAGCCCGACCAGAATGCATGAACAGATCCGACATAATGAGTTTTCATTGGCCTGATACGAGCGGCTGCGAGTAGGTAAACAGGATGATTGTAAGTAATCGGTCAAGTAAAGCGAGTTTAAGCAGGGAACTGTGTCGGAGCATATAGTAACGGGACCGCTGACTCCGCAATGTGCCGAATATCTTTCAATTTTGCTGCGCTGAGACATAGAGCAACTTCCGGTCTCAGCTTCGCTTGATAAACAATAACATAAATCTGCAGGCCCGGATTTGCCGAGGGGAGTGAGCTGCAAACTGGAAATTAAAAAAGAACCACCATCATTGCTAAATATTTGAACACAACTTGTCAAGTATAACTAGATTATAATGTTTCCTATAGTATATGCACTCAATTGTCTGTTTGTACTGATTATAAGACGACAGTGATGAATCAAGTGCCCGTGAAAGTTGCTGTAAAGATGTTCAACTGGTAAAGCGGACCTTAAACACATCTTGAAGTCCAGTATTCTTCCAGACTATATTAACAATTACCATAAAAGGTGTTAGATGATGTGAACATTTTTTTATGACAGAACATTTTGAAAAATACATCATATGAGATAACTACCAACATTGATGGTGGGGTCTTCTTGGTGTGTGTTTTATTTTGCTATATATCCGACAGTATGGACTGGCAAAGATTATTAGCTATAGATATACATTTTTAACTTCTTTCATATCAGGAATTCCTGGTTTGCACATTTAAGTAATTATAAATTGAGTAAATGTTGAACATTTATTATCTGAATTGTTGATGTGTGTGTATGCAGTGAGTTTAGTTATTTTTATCGACAGCGGGAACTGTATGTTATATAAGTCAAAGTTATGACTATTATGACTTAGTAGACTAGTCGTAAAAATACAGGTACATATGTTGTAAGTACATGTATTAACAAAGTACGAAGTATATAGTTTTAATGACCTGTTTTTGTATTGACAGGAAATAAGCTTTGTCATTTTTGTCTGATTCAGTGTGCACTGTTGAAACATAAAACTATTTGTTAAATAACAAGAAACGTGCTAACGTAAAGCAAAAGCTACATTTTTTATTAGTTTAAGTAGGGTTATTCATCAATTTGTATAATATCTGTTTTGACTAATATACAAACCTTTTATTTATAGTATTACCTTGCTTTTTGTAGTGTAAAACCTTACAACATGGCTCATGAGTTTGAACCCTATAAATCTTGCATCCAGAGATGACACTCTTACTTGGACTGACTTCCACTTACAACATAATTCAAGGGGTTAAACCCACTAAATCTTACATCTAGACAGGCGCGTATCTGCCTTAACGCACTTTACGCACGTGCGTAACCGACGTTCGAAATATTGAAAATCTAAAAGTACCAAAAACACTAAGAACGTAGATGCCTAACCAGGTTTTTTATATTTTATTTCCGTTGTTTAAATTTATATAGCAAAACAACGTATTTTCTTCTTCTCACTTTTTGAGAGAAAAAGACCCTAAAATACGACTGAATACAAACAACTGAGCCAATTTAGTAGGGAAAGAAATTCGGGGGCGGCATACCCCTCCCCCCCCCCCCCCACCCCCGATCCCCACTAGTAAGTGTGCGTAACTTCAAAAACGGCACAGATACGCGCCTGCATCTAGAGATGACAATCTTACTTGGACTGACGTCCACTTACAACATAACTCAAGGGTTTAAACCCACTAAATTTTACATCCAGAGATGACACTCTTACTTGGACTGACTTCCACTTACAACATAACTCAAGGGTTAAAACCCACTAAAACTTACATCTAGAGATGACACTCTTACTTGGACTGACTTCCACTTACAACATAACTCAAGGGTTTAAACCCACTAAATCTTACATCCAGAGATGACACCCTTACTTGGACTGACTTCCACTTACAACATAACTTAAGGGTTTAAACCCACTAAATCTTACATCCAGAGATAACACTCTTACTTGGACTGACGTCCACTTACAACATAACTCAAGGGTTTAAACCCACTAAATTTTACATCTAGAGATGACACTCTTACTTGGACTGACTTCCACTTACAACATAACTCAAGGGTTTAAACCCACTAAATCTTACATCTAGAGATGACACTCTTACTTGGACTGACGTCCACTTACAACATAACTCAAGGGTTTAAACCCACCAAATCTTACATCCAGAGATGACACTCTTACTTGGACTGACGTCCACTTACAACATAACTCAAAGGTTTAAACCCACTAAATCTTACATCTAGAGATGACTCTCTTACTTGGACTGACTTCCAGTATACCCTTTAATTAATGTTGTCAAAACAAACAAGACTAAATAATATATGTATTCCTAATATTTTTTTCTTATTTTGTTCATGCTGAGACTTGTTTCAAATTATTTATTAATAACAATAGTAACAAAGTGTGGGTCTGATTCTGTAAACGATTCTATTCAATAAATGATAAAAATGAATGGATTAGACCCCATGCCTTCTGCCCACTACAGGATACAAACAACTAAAAGAAAAAAAAACAATATTTTTATCCATGGAACATATCTCATATATAATTCAAAAGAAAGAAAACACGTCTTGAGTATTATACATGATTTGTTGTTTAGAATAATTTAAGCGAGATTTTTATAATGAACAGTTACTACTTGTCATAATGAAACCGAAAGAAGAAGGTTTTCTGACAACTATAACATAGAAAGTGTTGATTTTTGTATATGCTATTTATTCAGCAAGAAAATAGACGTAAAATGGCTAATTATATATTGATATAAACCCTAGTCAGCAGATTAAAAAACAACAACAAATAGAAGCAACATACCATGACAGCAGACTCAAAGTGGGCGGAGCAGATGTGCGTCTTGTCTGGGTTAACACTAAAACCTAAACGATAATCCACAAGAATTCAACGTATTTGCATAGAGTATAGAGCGCGACGGGACGAGTCAGCGGTCCGTTTACTATATGGTCAGAGCGACCCTTGCAGATTTAATTTGTATCAAGCTAAGTTATTAGACAGAAAGTGCAGGGATATAAAATAGCCAAAGTGCCACAGGAAGATCGCGATTTAAACAATGAGATGACTATTCTAAAAAGAAAACACTTTCGTACACTACAACACTGAACGGAACTAGACTTTGTGCTACTTTGCTTTCGTCCTTGTTGTCTACTAAAGCTGTAGTTGCATTGTTAACTACGGCATATTCTATTTCTTTTTTTTTAAAGCAAGACCTCGTCGAACTGCTACGAATACGTATTAATGCATGCTACCTTTTTATAATTGCAAGCTACTCTTTATAGCTGCAAACTACACTGTTAAAAAGCGGAATTCTAGACTTCTTTCTCTGAAATATGTCTCACAAAACAGTTGGAATTGTCTGCTATTGCCTGATACTCTATCGGCACAATGAAATATATATTTTATAAGAGGCACCTTCTCCAGACCGGAGCTAAAGACAGAGGTCATCAGTATCAGCTCAGCATCTTAGTCTAATTTACCGCACGAGTTCGGAAAAAAATGGCGCATTCGAGATGTTTGGAGTCAGTCAAAAGGGTGTAGTGGTGACGAAACTTTTTATTTTAATTTTAACTCGGTATTTAGGCAGCACTCGGTAGCATTCATGAGCATTTATTTTTGACCTAATTTAAGTTTGCGTTTCCATAAAAAGTATTGTATGTTTTTAATAAAACATTATCAATTGTCGAAAGTTAGTGACCCTGAGGAACTTTTGTCCCAATTTATAATCTAAAGTTAGAATTAGTGTTTCTTTGCAGCTGAACACTTGTCTGCTTCCAATTAGCTCTACATTTCCTTTACCATTATTTGTATTCCCTTTATCGCTTACATGATTAAACCTACCCTGCCCAAACAGCGCTTTTCAGCGCTTTGATTCTGTATCTAAGCTAGAGACTCGGCAGCAAATAGTAAATAGTGCAAATCATGATCAGACACCCCCTCTATCTGCCTAAATCTGATCAATTTGTTGTAACCAGACTGAGAATTAACCCCCGCTTATAGCTGTAAAGTTTATCTACCATGGTACATCAGTTAACAACTATAATCCTGCAAACCAGATTTCAGCGAACGTGTTTATTGTCGGATCAAATTGCAATTAGATAGCGTTGTGTGTCGCTTTGGTTGTTTGTCTGTAGGAAAGCTTTCTACACGATTAAGCAGGATCTTTCATACCATCAAATATTGTAAACACCCACAAGCTTTCACATTCGGACCACCTCGGCTATAGTACTTTGAGGAATAGTTCCTTGCCGAACGTGTACGGAAAGAGTCGAAGATGATTTTATGAAGCTTCCATATCAACCATCACTAGGAATACGTCGGCCATTTCAACGAAATGCCCAGTTTGAGTTTTACGGAAGGCACCGGAGAGTGTCGATATTTTACATCAGTCGGATTTACTATTTAAGATACTGTTTATGTTCTACGAAGAAAACCTGCGAATAATAAATAACACAATAAATACTGCCACATTATCAATTGGCGGAGCTATTACAATTTAGAATTAAGCAATATAAATATTCGTGGTTACAAAACAGACATGAACCAATTCAAACAAAACAAGTAAAATACAGAAATACACCCATTGTAATATCAATTCTACAATCACTTACCAAACAGAACTGGTCATTTATCAATAGTGTAGATACAGCTATAGTATAAGTTATAACTATAGTAATGTCATAAAGCAAGTTCTACATTATTTTAATGAATTCTCTTTCAAGAATTATCTAAACGTTAAAGTGAACGTAAGTTGAACAAATGAGCTGTTGTCGGTTCGTGAGTGGCGGGTGCAATGTTTGATGGTAAGGATTGTGGGGAAAGAAAACAGCTCCCAACTCTCGTACAAAATCTCACTCTCACGAGAATATTTTATGAATACACCACCAACGGAAAGAAACATCAAACGTAATTCCAAAACAATTCGAAATCACAACACTCGTATCTGTATATATTGACAGAATAAAACTGGCAATCTTCTTTACAGACTCCAACTTCTGTAGCTGTCGACATGTTGTAATGGTTTTCTTTCACAGCGACATAATGATTGTCATTATTGCGACGTTCAACTATTTTAGTCGAGGAAGACGACACAGACCGCATACAAATGCAAATGTCTGGGTAGAACCACCGGCACACCGCAGGTCCGCTGGAAGAGCGGTTCCACATTTTGCCTTTTACCCTGAACGGGACTCGAACACACGCGGTGAGAAGCTAATCAGTAAAATGGGTGACCCTACCACTCATCCATGGGCGCCATTTATTTCGATGGCAAAATATCATTCACCAGAGGGCGTGCTACACAAGTTTCGCTTACACCTCTGTCAACGCCTGGTGTACAAGATTCTTGTACAAAATATAAATAATGCATAAAATGCTCGTGAGATTATTTTGATCTCTGTATATTTTACTTAAAATGAAAATGGGTATTTTTTTTTTTTAGAAAAATGTTTAAGATATATTTTAACCCAAATTTTCGGGGAACTATTTTGCGACATGTGACGATAGAATATTACGTGTATGAGAACTACTTTTCCCGGCGTTGACAGAGGTGTAAGCGAAACTTGTGTAGCACGCCCTCTGGTGAGAGAATGGGCAAAATATTTTATTCTGAAAAACAAAAGTTTAAAGCGAGGTGACAGTGCCTTAGTGGAGCAATT
The DNA here is from genome assembly GCA_007844125.1 of Sinonovacula constricta. Classification (NCBI taxonomy): domain Eukaryota; kingdom Metazoa; phylum Mollusca; class Bivalvia; order Cardiida; family Solecurtidae; genus Sinonovacula; species Sinonovacula constricta. Next base: position 31,705,415 of record CM017573.1, on the reverse strand, counting down.
CGCCGACTTACCAATCTCCGGAATACTAAACTCCTCACAGAGACTATGGAAGCATAGAGTGCTGAACATCATGAGAAAATAAATATAAGACAGGATTTTGAGGCGGGAATGACAAATTACATTTAACACCTGCATCCTAGCACTTGCATCCGAGCGTTTCTGATTTTCAACCCTATCAGAAACATTCAACACTGTTGTCAAAGGTTACTGCGAACTACAAACAGGCTTGCCGAGTGATGGCATTAACAAGGCGAGGACATAATGAGAGCAAACTTTTCATAGCGACACTAATGGCCAGATGATACTGTTGGTGGGACGATAAACCCAATAAACAAAAAACAAAACAAATGACCAGATGACACAGTAAAGGTGATATCCGACAGTTTGCCTATATCAAATTCGTGTAACAACACCTTACAATTGCTTTGGAGAATTAGGGCATAATTTCTCCATAAACTCTTTCTTCAGTTCAGTAAAGACGGGGTGGAACACCGACTACATTGTTATATAGACAGAACAAAACGATATAAAACACTCTAAAGGTTCAATCATTCCAAATCTATACATAATCAGAATAGTGCTCTATGCTAAAAATAGTTAAAGACGTCAGAGCGGTCTACCCGGATGCTGATACAACGTAATCACAAAAATGATTTGTCACGTTGTTTTCTTAGTTAAAATTTTCTCTGCAGCTTTCTCTGCAGCGTGGCTCAGATAGGAAATACCTGTTTGTAATGAGAAATGGGCATTTATGTTTCACTGTTCACAATGATCTCGGGCACTAATGAGCAGCATTTTGCAAGATTCCTTCAGGATGCAATGACTTTTTTGTTATTTGATGAAAAATATTTTGGTCAAAACTGTCGGATAACTTGATTAAACACTAACACTAAACCAGACATCAGTAGGCATATTTTGGCACATTTTCGATGTCACTGATTTTTTGAATACCAGATTTTGTTTATTTGTTAGATAAAGTCCCGCCAACAATATTCCATTTATCTGGAGGTGGTATCCACTTGAAGCAGATATAGTGCTGTCTTCACTGTGATAACATGCTGTGAACACCTGGCATGATATTAAACCTAGTTACATTATCCTGACACTGGGCCAACTAGTCGTGGAATTATCCTCATATCTGTTTGAGCGTTAGCAAGAGAGCTATATCACTACCATTGCAACCACTTTGGTATGTTACTCCTGTGCCGAACAAGAAAAGTCATTGATGTGAAGCAGCATTAAAGGCGACGCAAAAACTGGAAGTTAGAGCAATATGAGAGCAAATAAGAAGACATATTTAAAAAAGTTATAGTTTTACTTGATAATTTTCAGTAAGTATAAATCACCAGAAAAAGTATGTATAATACATAATCCCGCGACCATAGAATGGTTTAAAACACCATTTAATACTTTTAATAGATTTTTCAAGTTGTAACATATGTAGAAGAAAGAAAATGGGCAAAATTATTAAAATTAACTATGAAACTAGTTTACAAGCAGAAAATGCGCGTGTGCAGCAGCCTTACATTCCACAAATCATTATTCTTTAGGTATTTTTTCAAACACATTCTTTTTTTCTCACTATCTTATAGTTTATTATCAAAGTTGTTTTGCATGGAAACATTTTTGTGTCTGGATTATGTACAAAGTTTAGTGTTTCTTAAAATTATTCCACATCGCGCATTTTAAAGTTTAATAGATTAAGACAAAAACTGAGAAAAACAGTAAACAGAACGACCCGGCAATAATGTTGTTATAAAGTTATTACATAATTATTGTCTAATGAGGTTAATAATTACATATTGAACTAGTGCTGTCAAGTGGAAGCTAGCGTGTCATTCAATATAAGACCGAACTACTACAAACTATCAAATAACGTATAATGAATAGCATGTTTTCAATATTATCCAAGATGGATAGTGGATACTGCTATTTAGTACATCTGGGGATACGGAAGTGGTCAGTGAAGTAATAATTAGTCTGAACATATTCTGTTTTTTTTGCCAAATGTTCGTGAAAATAAAGGATTGGGCAAGGACTAAAATCTCATGTCGGATTTTGTGTTAGAACCCAGAACCCTCAGATCCCGAGTTCATAACTTTTTTACCAAGAATACTTCAAGCATGTTGTAAATGCTTCGTCATGGGCTGGGCGTTTATTATTGAACATCCAAATCAAATAAGATCTGTTTACGGGTCTAGGGTTTGAATTTTGAACCCTCCGATCCAAAGTCCATAACCTTAACCTCTTTCCCGGGAACACTTCAAGAATATTACAAGCTATTTTGGCTATGGACTGTTTCATTGCTACCAGTTCATCTCACTTTGTTAACATGCTGTCCGAGCATCGAAGGACGTAGCGAGAAGCGTTTTTAGTTACCTAAGTATGAATATGTAAGGGCGTACCAAGAATCTATGTACAATTACCTTCAAGGTTTAGACGTTTTAATGATAAAAAGAAAAAAGCCAAAATCTCTCGTTTTCTGTTTTTTTTTGTGTGAAAGTTACAGGCACACTAACATAAATAAGAAATGCATAACAAATAAATAATAGGCAAAGAACGCCGTTTACCCAATTAGGACCCGTATTTTATCGTGGTTATGAAACTCCGCCAAACAGACTTTCCTCATGCACCCATTTCAGTGAGCATTCCATATCAATGCGTCGCGCTCCACTGTGTCGCCAATGAAAAGAAGCATGTGAGGGAAGTATCCCTCCATCGTTCGGTTGTACTTTAAGAACGCGTAAATAAGCTCATGTGACATGGCCGTAATTATCTTCAGCCATAGTTTACCAGAATAATGAACTTGATGCAATTCTGCATGTAATCGAAATACGACAGCTTGCTTTGTCAACATCGATATACAGTTTGTTTTCTCGACATCCACTCATAGAGTCGGTCAGGTACGGAGCAATGCTCTCGTATTCGTTCTTACCTGTCCCGAATTCCAGATGAAACTATTAAAACCAATTAAGACGTATTATTATTATTATTATTATTTGTAGTAGTAGAAGTAGTAGTAGTAGTAGTAGTAGTAGTAGTAGTAGTAGTAGTAGTAGTAGTAGTACTTTATATAATTTTATATAATAACTGATAAAAATTATTAATGACGTATTAAAAGCAATGTTACAGAGTCTGACCATAAATTGTTTTCTGAACTAATTCATCTGATTATTTTTCATCTGATAATTTTTGAGAAAACTGGCACATTTAAAAACATGAGCAACGGAAGATGTCGGTCTGCAAACTTTACAGAGGTACGGTTACCACAAATCAGCGCTAAAATTATGGATTTCCAAAAGATTTCCCGAAGACAGGAGCTGACTATCAATACTTCATGTGTGCCCTGTGGTTATCGAAGCGATAAAATTATTTATGTAGTATGTGGCAGCACTTACCATAATGATGGTAGATGTCGTATTACCTAAAAAACTAGCTCAATACATAAATGAACACACAAATAATCGCCCATAAGTACACAACTGTGATTCGACATCCACTCTCAAGCCGCTGAAGCGTCGTTATGACCACTCTGATCGCCGCTCTTTAGGGGTGATTACACTAAATACCGACCGGAACTAGAATGTATGACATGGACTTTTTCTCTTTAGTGACAGTCTGTGGCTATGTTTTGGCATTAAATTTCCTATTTTGAAGATAATCTTAATCTTTTTGTGTACAAAAAGGAAGCTGAAACCATGTAGAATTAAAAGAAAGCAAAAGTCTTGAAAACATATGCACAATAATGGAATGATCCACTTTTACAGGAAGAACATATTTCATTGAAATTTGGGGGTTACCGACTGGCAATTTGGCGGTATGTGCATTCTATGAAGCAGAACCTTCTTACAAGTTGCAAAAGTTGGCTAATTTCTGGGTCTTTCTGAAAGCTAATAAATAGCTCGCTTCACCTATATATGGTTATGGATGTCCATCATAATTTGGTCATGATGCAATCTGTTTCCAACTTTTCGCGATTCACTACAGAATAAGGAATTAACTAATTTAGTTGCGTCTAACCTATAATCTGTGGGACCCTTAAAGGCACAACATCCGATCAGGCCTTCATTAGGTAAATGAGATAGCTGTGCTACAGCAGTGAGGGCAGTTAGTGGCAGGCTTATCAGTGGTTGACAGGGAGTGGGCATGCTAAAAATAGCCATGGGCAATCCATTTTCCTCTAACTAGTGATCCTCTCACTTATTCTACAATCAAGTCAACCAGATACAACATGACTGAAGCATCGTGGGAAACAGGCTCATTACCGGTATGTTTCCAAGCACTTTATAGCACAAACAAATAAACATGACCAAAGGGATGTGTGTCAGGCAGATAAGCACACCTTGTTGACAGTAGGGTCAGGTTGCAGGACATACCATTTAAGCGGAATCTATGGGTGTATCAGGCTGTGGAAAAGGGATTTTACATTTTTTTTCCTGACAGATAATTCATAAAATCATTATATTTCAGTTTGCTATGCACCAGGTTTGTTGGCTTTATTTATTTTCAGGTCTAAACAGCAGGTTAGATTATAAAAACAATAATTAAATAACGGATGGACAAGATTATATCAGCATGCTGTGAACCCTTTGGTCTATTTACATGTAAGAACTGGACACATTTATAATTTTGGCGCACAGTTCAACTTTGAAATTACAATGAGTACAAATGAAAAGTTTGTGTTGTTAATATTAGTGAACGAAGCATAAACATCTACAAAAGAGGCATTATTTGCACATAACAATTGGGATTTTGTGGAAGTACAGAGTAACCAGGAGAGAAGAGAAGAAAGTATAGTTATAGATGACAATTAAAAAGCATGAATATAACTTGGTGTAGTTCTTTAGTTCACCATGCTGTAGGTGACATGCCATCATCAGCAACAGAAGTAACCACAGGAATGAACAACGAAAGGGATGCGTTGGTGATGCTATTACAGTTTTCTGGCTGTCAATTCTGTTTTGCTTTCCCTGCGTTACTGCAAATGCACAGCCATGACCGGGCAACGATTCAAGGACACATGAGAAGAGCCAACATTACAGACCAATATGAGACAGCAAATTTTGCTTGAGAAAATAAATGTGGACGAAATGAAAAAAAAAGAATGAAACCAAAAATTATGATGCATCATACAATAGGTGAATCTGTTATGAAAATGAAAAGACAAATAATGCCGGTCTGTGTTTTGAATCTGGTTCGCTCTGGGTATCAAACCAGTCTAGCATACTATACACTGGCCAATGCTGGAAAATCCATTAAAACGTGATGCAATATACAATATCGCCAACAATTTTATATTTGAACTTAAATTTTTACAAATAAATATAAACCTAATTTCTAGGTCACTGCTCCAAAGACTGCTGTGTAAGTACCTGACAGTAGAGTAATTAACTCAATTTTTGTCTGGACAATTTACCAGGTAAATGTGCTCAGAGAGCTAAAAATCTAGCAGGCATAAATACGCATTCCCAGCTGTTTGGCGAGGTTTTGTTTAACCAAAGAAACCGAGTGTGCCGATATTGACAACGCAGCTTGCAATTACAAAAGTACTAGTAGCAGACAAGGAAAAAGGCAAAGTAGCAGCTAGTCTAGTTCCAACAGAGTTGGTTAATTACTCCCACATATTCATGAAATAAAGAGATTGTTTAGGTCCCAGAATAGTCAGCTTTATGCTGATAGCACATTCTCTCTGCGGCTTCTTGGTTCCTTGTACTGACGTTGGAATCTGCCCACAGAGTTGGTCATGGCCTGCTCTAAGACTATCCACAAAGTATCAGAAGCGAATATTTGCTAATATCTTCATCGACTCCTTTTCGTTTTTCCAATCGGAACACCTACGATATTTAACGGAAAATCCGAAATGTTGCTCACATGGCTTTTGTGGAGCGATGTGTGACATAATAGTCGAAATGAAGCGATGGTTGTTCTTGACTCTTTCAAGATGTTATCCGACAGTTTGCCTGTATCAGTTACATGTAACAAAATATGGCCCATGTTTTGGGAAAACTGTCTATAATTTCTGCATAAGCTCATACTTTAGTATTGGACAATTAATAACACAACCTCAATTGTTACAGTAAAACGCGAAATAAATCGGTCTTTATGTTAGTTCTTTCCAATTCTATCAATAATTATGATTGGGATTTCTGCTAACAGAAGATATCGACGTCCAGGATGGTTAAGCCGATGACGGTATAATGTAATCTCAAAGGTAAGTACAAGTCTTTTGGTTTTTCTAGTTAAAAACAAGCTGACTACGAGGGTTATACCGAGAGGTAGTCTTTCAAGCTCCTGCTCCTTCAGCCAACCTTACAGTATATCCCCCACCCCACTCGTCATTGGAAATATTCGCCAATCCCCTACTATGGCACTCGGCACACACATAGCGCTACGAAATCATATTTTTTTAACCGAATAACCCATGCAGGTACCCTTTTATACACCTGGGGGGAGTGGAACAATGCAAGTAAATTTAATACTCAGGAAAATTAGCGGCGACCTGACCGGGCTTTGAATCACGGACCCCGTAGTTCTGTCACTGGACTATTCCGCTCCACACCTTTACTACGTAGGGAGCCTCAGGTAAGAAATGCACGTTTGTAATTACGAGTGGTATGATATGCTTCACTTTTCACAGAGGGACGTGGGACACTTATATACAGTATTTTGGAGGGATCTGTAAAAAGTCGCATCACCACCTTTCAGCTTGTGTTAATTAGCTATTGGGCTAATAACATTTTCTAGAATTTTACCAAGTGACCTACTAAATCCCTGTGACCAAATTCAAAACATAAATAAGATTGCATACAGGCAAACATTCTGGCAATGTCTGGTGAAGTTTGGGCCTGCATGAGGCCTCTATCGGTTCACAAGATTTTTCTAAAATTTAACCTAGTGGCCTACTTTTTGACCCCACATGACCTAATGACGAACTCAGTCAAGATTTCGACTTCCGTTAGACGGTGCCAATGTCAGACGGGTTTAAAATTCATCTCGGCACAAGCCTTTTCGTACCCTATCACTTAATTACATGTATGTGGTATTATTTATAATACTAAAATAACAAAAGTACCCCTTAAAATTTATATAAACAAGTCACTTTCATTTTCTTACATTTTAACAATTTCCACAAATTGTAAATCTGCTAGAAGGCTGGTCCGGAACTACCAGATTAATCGCATTTTAATCTGCGTGTTCAAACTTTCACAAGATACACAATAAGAAAAAAAAAATTATTGATGGATTCAATGAAGGTGGTGTCAATTATGAAATTTTGAAAATAAATTATCATTTGGTGGAATTTAGACAAAAAGCGGACTATAACTTTTATAAATGAGTGTTTTTGTTTGTTCATTTTTCCCAGAAGACGACGTTGACAAATATGGGATTCACATACAAAAACAGCATGCTCTTAAAACGAGATGTATGAACTGGAAGTAAAAAATGTTTTCTTTTTTTAAAGCTGTTAACCATAAGTATTACCTTATATCATTAATAATAACTGCTTTTAACATAACCAAGTCTTATAGGACTTTGTCATATATTCTTATTACAGAACTACCCATAATGCCTGATTGACTGTGTTAAAATCCTACACAAAGAAAACAACAATTTACAGATGTTAAAACTCACCCTCTAGATGGATTAACAGCAATCGACACCGGAGTTATAGCATCGACTTTGCGCCCCATGTTACTCAAAATAACTCTTCGGAAGTAACGGTCACCTGCCGCCATTCTGATGACTTCTATAGTTCCGCCGATTACATCAGAGAAGAACAAATTCTTCGAAATCCAGTCGAACGCCAGTGACGTCGGATTGTTAATAAGTGACGTCACACTGACGTAACTGTTGTTTCTTCCATTGAACATATTGAAACGTTTGATTGTGGACTGTTTGAATAAAAGACAAAGACTGTGTAAAGGACACGAACGACAGTTTTTTTGTGATTCATAACTTCCTATAATGAAAGATAATAGTTATTTGTACTTTTTAAATGAAATAAAACCTTCAACAAAATCATTCTTTTGATTTAAAAAAAAAGATAACAGAATAACGCACGAAGTATTCGAAACGGATGTTCCGATCATGAAAGCTGAGCAAGTAATCACTCGACTATCCAGGCAGCAAAATGGCCATTGTTAAACTTTACTTAATCGAAATACATGGGGCACTATCGTGGAAAGAACTGTCAAAGAAGATACTTTTCAAATTGACTTCACTACTAACGCAGTAGATTTTGAATGAGTGATCAATGAAAAAAAACTTCCTGAAGGTCAATGTTATGCAAGGTTGAATGTAGCAATTATTGCGGTGCGAGGTTTTCATTCATGTTCTTTTTTTTCCTTTTGAATCAATGACCAGGCCGAAGTATCCTTAAAGGCATTTCAAACGACATTCGCTAGAGCTAAGCCTTGTACAGGACGCATCAAGCGTTTTGACATACATTTTCATTTCCATCGACGTCGTCATGAACGTAATAAACATCTCCCGATGCACCGTCGTAGTCCATAGAAACCACGTTTCTTGAGCTCGTGAGTGGAAAGTGCGCATTAAATGATGACGTCACGTGAAGTGGGGAGGCTTCAACGCCATTTCGAAATCCATAAAGAAGGTAGTCTTTTGATGCTTGAACAAAATACAAACAAATCGGTTTTAAATCAAAGCATTTTCCTGTACAAAATAACTATTATAAAAACTATGTTGACAAATCAAAACAAAAACCACAAAGACACACAAAAGCACTCAAACACACAAAAACAAGTCCTCGTTGGTTTCAGGAAATCTTCTAAATCAATACCTGCTTCTGTAGCTGTATCATCATCGTTACCACCACCACCACTAACAACAACACAGACAACAAATATATCAACCGACAACTAATTTTACTCACCATGAACACAGGTCGAGTTGACCGGAAGTATGGTCACAGACAACACCATGCCGAATTGACATGCGCACTTGTATCCTTTGTTCACTTCCGGAGATAGAAGACACAAATGGCTACAGGGACTGGAGGCACACGGATTCTCCACTACAACAGGTTTACATTGGTGTTCTATCATTCACATATCTTTTACATGTTCTTCACCAATGTTTGGGTTGTGTTTTTTTTTTATTATTATTTATATCTCTTACATCTCACCGGCACAATTATGGTCATATTGGCGACGTCCAGCTTATTATTGGTGGAGGAAGATCCAGACAACCACCAGCGCACAATAGGTTAGCTGGAATATCTCTCGACATGAAAGTTCTTACTCCGACCAGGACTGAGGAGTTACAAGTCAGCGACTCTAACCTATCAGTCACGGACGCCTTTTTTGTATTAAACAAACTTCAACCGGCCGTAAACGCTAACGCCAAATGCAGTTAATATTTGACTAATTGATCTTTATACGGTCGCAAAGTAATTTCCTCTAAAAGTTTCACAAATTCAGGGGCTCAACATCCAGGTGATTCAAATGCGAAAAATAGCGTTCAGCTCTAATAAACTTTATACCTGGTGTTTATAACTTTATAAACACTGGTCTTTACGTACTTTCTATATCTTTTTAAGATGACATCTACTGAGTAAGTCACGAAGTAAGGTTGAACTGTACATGTAACTTCTTGGACAATTCTTTTGTCAAAAACCGAGGTTTTCTAATAAAATAAAGTTACAGGAATAATATTTATGAACGACATCAATGTAGAAAAAAGTAAAATAATGACTATCAACAAGACTTTATTTCATATATTTTACGACAATAAGTTTATGTTGCCAGTTTGTAAATATTTAGGAAGGGTAAAATGATGACAAACACGTGGACAAGAACTTCTACTGTAGAAAACATAAGACTATATCTTAACATATTTTAACTTAAATATTTGCCGTCTGCGTGATGTGTATATCTGAATTAAAAAACAACAAAAGTTTTTACAATTAACAATTTACAAGACTTGACCTTAATGGTATACATTAGTGAAATTGAAATTGTCTCCCATGTTCATTAATATCCGAGGTATTCCAAACAGTAGGTAGGTCTTTTTAGTTGGAATTCTTGGACTTCATCGCCTATTCTATTGTATATATTGCAATTACAAAGAGTAACATTTCTTACTTTTGCTAAAATATAAGCTTAAAATTCATGTTAATACTTAGAGATTTGTTATTTAAAAAAGAAAATGGAAGTGTTTTTTGATGATGGTTAACCTGTTTCTCACAAGAAAGGCAGAGAAGTCAATATCCATTCCAAAGAGCACAAGGATAAAAACCAAGTAAAACAAATGAAAGGATCTACTTGCATTTAGGGACTATTCAGGGGAGACCATTCATTAATGTCTCATTAATTTTATGCAATGTATATTACACATTTAACAAGCAGATTCTAGAACTGGCGAAAAGAACGAAACAACAACACACCACTAAAGTTTGAGCAGTGTGTAAATTCTAAAAAAGTATTTAACTATTTATGATGAACAGAACTATTTGATAAATTAATTATTTTTATCTACCTGCTGGCTGTCGTACAGGGTGGTATACTACCACACCTATTGGTTTCTCCAACTTGTGACCAATCACGTCCTTGTTAGTACAGTTAAACTTGTTGCAACGACTCACACGATTGGCTGCTCGATCTGTCCACGTGACAAAGTCTTCAAATATGACCAGATCGTGTGGGTGCCGTAGAAACTGAAATTATACGTGTACATTTACTTTTTAATTAGCTTATATAATTCAGTTAACAAGAGGTCTCTTTTCAAATGGCATGCATTGAGAAAATATATAGAAGTGCAAAATGTGTTGCAAGTGTATTTTTATCATATGCAATTCAAATGCTGCATCTTGGCTGTGGTAAACTTTTTACAGCCATAACATTGCTTGTTTCAATGATATTTTTAACATCTCTTACTTGTTGCTCAGTCGTGTTAACAACATACCTCATTGTTGCGTCACGCTAATAGTGAATGAATAAAAGTATTTATAAATATTTTAGCTGATCCTTGGTTGTTGACAAATAAAGACGATGTCATAAATTAGCCGATCGAGAGTTGACTCCCCTGTCCGCCATAACGCGGCAGCTACAGCCTTGCTAGCAAGTGCTTGTTACGTTATCGCCCATGGTGAATTGTTACAATTGCTGAACCATACGATCATCTTATCTGTTATTTTGCTGATTATGGACCATTTCTGTTTTATTGCTTTTGATTAGAACATGGGATTATTAAAGGTGGTATCCGACAATTTGCCTATATCAAAGATATGTAAGACCGTCTTACTACTACTTTGGGGACGCATAGGCTACGTAAAGACGGGTTGGAACGCTACTTAAATTGATTGTTAGATAGTACAAATCGCGAAAGAAAAAAAACACACTAAATGTTCATTTAATTCAAATCTACAAGTAAGAACGATAGTGATCTCTGCTAAAAATAGACATCAACGTCAGAGCGGATTGCCCGGATGACAACTAACGCGATCTCCAATGTAAGTTGTCATGTAATTGTCTTAGTTTAAAAATAGCTATCTATGCAACGTGGCTCAGATAGGAAATACATGTTTGCAATAAGTGGGGATTTATGTTTCACTGTTCGCACAGGTCTAAGACATTAATGAACATCAATCTGCAGGACCTTTTCAGGTAAAAATGACTTTTTTGATTAACTGAGAAATAAATTATTGGCCCGAACTGTAGAATAACACTTTTTAAGTTGAAAACGATTTTAATTTGCTCACGTCTAGTCAAATATACCATGTATAATATATAATACAAATTAAGTTGACATGTAAATGTATCCTACATTTGAACTTGGGTATTTCTTTATGATCATCATGTTTACATAGAACATGAAATACATTACAATAGCCATGTAATATCCATGTAAGTAGATATACTTATAAACACACTTGTCGCATTCATAGTTAAAAAGAGTCCATTGCCGACATGTAAAGAAGTCCGAAAGTTATTAAGGAAATGACCGAGTGGGTACCGTACTGATAAAACAACTGAGTAGAAAAAAACGCCACAGTAATATTTATATAAAATCCCAAGATTTTCCGATTCTTAATTTAACAGTTTGCTAATATTCTTCACGATTTACTGGTCTGCAATTTTTTGTATACAGTAAATCTCATTTTGCGTAATTTTTACAAATCTGATAAAGGTCGACACATTTTGGTAAATATAAGAATGTAAATAAATCTTTCACAATTGTTTATCCAGTTTATAAAAGTATGTATCTTTACTAAATGATGGCGATCTTTGATAACGTTACACCCCAACAGTAACTGTTGAATTGTGTATGCTTTCCAAAAAATGTTATTTGTTCAAATCTCTAACTTACAAACTATTTACTTATTTCTAAAGGAAACAAATTAAAGACAACTCCGTCAATGCGTTGATTCGGAAGCATAAAACGATGCAGGCATAATTGTGTTACAAAACGCAATAACTATCGACCATAATAAATTAGTAACACTGAGCGATGCTTCTTCTCTAACGGTGGTTTAAATTAAAACTTTATTAACCTAAACAAATTAATTCATACGTTGAGGATTGTGTTCGCATTTCCAATTTTAAAATACGTTACCAATTTAAAATACATAACCAATTTAGAATACTTGACCATTTAGAACACGTTACCAATTTAGAATACATAACCAATTTAAAATACGTTACCAATTTAGAATACATTACCAATTTTTGAATACGAGATTTAGACAGACATGGTATTTTTTTGCAGGAGGCTAAGTCACTTTGTTTTTATCAAGTAACCACTTGAATTAGGGAGATATATTAAAACAGTTCTAGATACATGACACTTAAAGCAGTTTCATACAAACATGATAGAGTATTTAATTTAGAGCAACACCCTACTAACTGAACTCTCAGTGATCTTCAGTATGTGAAAAATTGTCATATTGAAATAATTTCCCCACACCAAGTAGACAATACAAAACAAAAGAAAGCATGATCTAATAAAACAACAGCTGGATAAATTGACAAAACACATTAATATCGTGTGACGTGATGTATAGTCTTGTGGATTTTTTACTTACAATGGCGGCCTCCATTGATTTGAAAATGGCATTGTTTACAGGTTAGAAAAAAAAAATACCTATCAGAAAGATCCAGAAATAAATAAACTTTTACAACTTGCAAGAAGGTTCTGCTTCATAGAATGTCCATCCTGTCAAGTTGCCAGTCGGTAACCCCCAAATTTCAGCGAAAATTGTACTTCCGGTGTGCATTAGTGGATAGAAAGTGGATTAGTCCATTATAGTGCAAAGGTGTTAAAGATTTTTGCTTTTTTTAACTCTACATGGTTTCAGCTTTTTTTGACACTAAAGAGATAAAGACTACCTTCAAAATAGGAAGAAAACTGTTGCCAAAACATAGCAACAGATTGTTATGACAGAGAAAAAGTCCATGTTGGAGGCCAATAAACTCAGATACGTAATTATTCAGGCATCTCAACTCCCCAAAAGTGGTATATTGGCCAACCGCGTACACTGTATGGCTGATGCATCAATTCCAATGCCCTTTTATTAAAATTTGACCCCAAACTTATAGTGTGCATAAAACAACATCAACGACATATTAAAGTTATCACTTTGTAAATTTTATTTTTTATACAAAAAATTCTTGAATGAACAAACCAGGATCGCAACAATGACAATGTGCCAAGTATGATGTGATGGCAAACGTGATTCGTATCTTCAGTCAGTTTAGGTCAATCGGCAAGTCTGTGAAAAAACTTTAGAAATAATATATAATTCTGTTTAAACAAAATAACGAAAGCCATATACGATTTGACATTTATTTTGTGATTGATATTTACACCTCATAAAATAATGCTCACATGTGCCATATTTGGTAACTGAGCGGTAATAAACGAATTTAGGATATAAACAACCAAAACAGTTTTACCTACGATGACCGTGATGTTAATTAAAATGATTTATCGGTTGAAAGACATGGATGCACGTTCAAGAAAACTGCTTTTTTTAGCTTCACTTTGACGTCACGTGTTTAGACGTAAATTGTGGCTAAATAAATAACTATCCTTACTTCTTTTGCATACAATCCAGAGCAATAGTACCAGTCGTGTATTAGTTTTTTAATCTACGTGGGTTATTTTCCGTTCCTAAATGACGTCAAGGACGTCGATCAGCGTCAATACTTACGTGATCGCTTGCAATTACTTGACGTCGCCCGCTTCCGTCGTAGTTGCAGAATTCTATGTAATCCAGACGTGCATCTACGAAGTAGAGCCGCTTGGTGGGGAGGTCGAGGGAGAGACCGTTTGGCCAGTAGAGGTTCTTGGAGATAATGGTCATTCTACCGGAACCATCCATACCCGCCCGCTCGATGCGCGGAAACTGACCCCAGTCAGACCAGAATAGGAACCGAGATCTAGAAAAATGTTCACTATCTTAAAAAGGAGATAGACAACTCTTCTATTTTCATAACTCAGTCGCAGACCAAGGTGAATTCAACGCGGATGGGTGCGACTTTTCACTGAACAGAATCATCATGTACAATTAATGCGACCTACATCAAAACCAAGATTATAACCACCACCATAACATCGCCACTACCACCATCAACAATTTCACCACTACCAAGAACACCACTACCATGGCCACTACTTCCTCCACCATACCAACACCAGTTCCACAACCTCCTCCAGCTTTACCACCACCAAATACACCACCACTGCGACAACAATAACTTCCACCATTTCTACCACCCCAAACTAAACCACTTAGTCCACAACAATCACCACTTCCGCAAGTACCATCCCCTCCATCACCTTTATCATCAAGTTAAAATAAACAGAGACATGTGTAATTAATATTACATAAAACACAACCAAGTGTATCTCCCACCACCAATACAACATCTCTTCTGACCACATACCCCGGTCGCGGATCCAGCTCAATTCCACGTGGATAGGTAACATTTTCACTGAACAACACCATTCTATTCGAACCGTCAAGTCTCGCAACCTCTACCGTCTGTAACGTATAGTCGTTCCAGTACACGTTATCACCAACCCAGTCTACCGCGACGTCTTCGATGACGTTAACGCCACCCAGGATGATCTTTAAACATGGGAACGGTGAACATTCAATTGAACTTAAACATGTTATTTCCCTTACTTTAAAAAGGTCTTTATTATCATTGTTGTTGTTCATGATATTGTTATTATTACCTTAAGCATAAAGAGTGACAATAATTGCAATGGAAACCTTGGATCCTGGTTTAATATTTCGTTTTGATACGACAATGGATAATGTATAAAAGCTGTTTATTGCGTATTTTT
Organism: Sinonovacula constricta; assembly: GCA_007844125.1. Lineage (NCBI taxonomy): Eukaryota > Metazoa > Mollusca > Bivalvia > Cardiida > Solecurtidae > Sinonovacula > Sinonovacula constricta. The sequence continues at coordinate 31,690,103 of CM017573.1, read as the reverse complement.
TCTAAACCGTTAATTTAACATAACCTAAGTTAGCAGTATGTTAGATGCATACAATCTTAAATACTTATATGTAACAATATAATATATCATTAAAAATAAGTAATAGTCGGGATTTAAATCCATTACCTTACTTCCTTTTAGACGTACCTCTGTTATGTTAGTTCCGTCCATATTCATGCTGTAAAATTTCATCTCTTTAGAATCAGTAAAATACATCTTCCGGTTGGCGACGTGAATGTCAAGGCCAGCGAGTGCGCGCGCACCGGGTACCGGAAGTTCATCAATTGTAGACCAATCATCAACACTGGTGATGGTGATACGGTCCTTAGTGCAGACGATAAGTTTAGGAATTACCGCGTCTGTCAAAAATATACCACAGCTTTTAGTTTTAAAATGAATAAAGGCCTACGACGCTAAGAAAACGACCTTTTTACAGATACATACATTTTACATTTAAAATATGCCAGAAAGAAAACCTAAGAGTTTTAAATTTAACCTCCTTTGTATTGTTCAGAAAATATACAATATCGTATTAATATATGACCAGAAATATGAGGTAAAAAAGATAAAACAGACGTACAAACTTACCGAAAAATAAAGTGTTAGTACCGTTTTGCTTTGAATTTTGCATCATATAAGGTCAAGCAGTTGGACCAAACGGGTACTTTTTTTATAAAAAAAAAACAACAAGTTTTACAGTAACATGTTAAATTATTGTTTTAATTGCAAAAACCAGAATTTAAACACGGATGGGTTCTTACTAATGTAGCTGAATGTCATTACTCAGTCCAAAGAAGTTCAATACAACTAGCAAAGAAGACAACGCGATTGAATTTAGAAAGCATTATCACATGGAAGTCAAAGACGATATGATTAATGTTACTGATAGGAATCCATCAAAACAATAAAACAACAATAACACGAACCTCTTTTTGCAGCGCAACTTTTTCTATCCGGCAATATGGTGTACCCGGGTTCACATTCACATTTGTACGACCCTTGGACGTTAATGCATATCTGGCTGCAGACGCTGAGAGACTGACATTCGTTGTCGTCTGGAAAGCGTATTTGAATTACTAAATAGATTTTAAAGTTGTATTTTTAATAACTTGTAGGTACATTGTTTTATAAGAATACTCTGTATTTTAATACGACTGCTCCTATTCAACAATACCCGGAAATAAAACCAATGCTTATAAGATGCCACATGGTTCTTTACCCGCATATTATCGTTATATTAAACAATGTCAAAGAGTGATTATATGAAAAGTGAAATAATGAAACAAAATTGTTTGTCTTTTATATTTTCTGGCTTCATTTCAAGCTTTTATCTCACAAGATACAGTATACAGTAATTTTTACTGTATTTGCCATTTTATAATTTACACTTGAAGTATATCCCTTTTGTACTTACTTCAACAAAATTACCAAAGATTCATTTTATCAAGGAGTTTTAATCTTCACTTACCAACGCAATTTCTGGAGTCCATTAGTCGTTGACCGTCTGGACATGCGCACTGAGCACCAAGAGGCGTTTGAATACACAGGAAGCTACATCCGCCATTGTTGATAGTGCACTCATTTAGCCCTTTTTGGTTGTGAAGCAGGTGGGATCAGGAATAATTGGAACACAATGATGTAGGAAGGGTAGCAGGCAAGGGAAGGGTGGGAAAGACAGACAAACTTATTATTGACAAAATTCTGGCAGAACTAAAAGCAGCAAAAAAGTTTAGTTCTAAAGTAGCAATGAAACATACAAACAAGAACGTGGTAATAATTAACAAGCGAAAATAAAAGGTCAGTAGAAAATGCTAATTGTAAAAGTACAATATATATAAAATATTGATAAAATACATAATTATAAATAATTAAAGAATATAACTCAGAATGAGAGAGTGTTGTCAAAACAGGATTTTCGCAAAATGAGATTACCAGAAAATGAACATAAACAACAGTAATTCCCATAACAACAAAATGGTGTATCATGAAAATGAGTAGAAAGTAATTCTAGCAAGATAAATGCTTTGTTGATTTGTCCCATATTAGATATTGGCACATGCATTTAACAATAAAATGCATTGTTGAAGTTTGTTCATACATAAACAGTTTCCTCCATTGGTAAAAGTGGAATATATACATGATACTAATAAATCTTTGACACTAAAGTCATAATAAACAATAATAAACAAGATATTTTTCCTAGATGACTAAAATTAACTCGTCGACCTGTTTAAGCGTTTCCTGCATGTATACGACACTTTACGTCTTTACAAACCATTCATAATCATATTCTATTTATGCTTTTACAAATCATTCACAATCATAAGCAGAATCTGCCTTACACATAAACCCTTAGTCATGCAGATTCTGCTTGACTGGTTCAGCCTTAAATCTATTATAACATATATTATATAACATATATTTATTAAAATCCTTTGTCTCTTTTATAGAAAAACAAACAAAGTCTGGTGAATTTTCAAAATTATAGATGAACTATGAATGAAAAGATTAAACAGACCCGCTGGAGAAACGCATTTTAAATATCAATTCAATCTGAAAACTGGTTGTTCTTTATGACGGGGTGGAATTAATAGTGCACTTCCTCTCCGTGGGTTTGATATAGCAGAGTGACCTTAACACTGAGATATGTTCAAGCAATGATAATAAAGCTAGGTGATCTATATGTCTTCAAACTATACCAATTAACTCTTAGTCTTACTTGAGGCATGCTCTGAATGGTAGTGTGACGTTAAAAGCTGAAAGGTGTTTATAACGGAGAAATATCAATACATGGGTGGTCTCTATACCACAGTTCCCAAAACAAAAGCAATGGGGTTTTTCACTGTCAGGGAAAGGGGCCCATGCCGTATAATTTGGAGGAAAATAGCGTGATTTCTTCCTTAAAGAGGAATGAAAAAAAAAACTGATATAAAGTTACTTTTTGAGGGAAACCGCATGGTTTTGAAGACATTTTCTGAGGGGAATGCGCCTGTAAACGGCTCCTACTTAAGAAGGAAAAAAGCCATTTAATGATATGTTTTAGTTATCTACATTGTTGCTCAGTATTTTTTAGATTATACTTTACAGACAAAATACACATAATTTTATGGTTAATTTGCTTATGTTTATCACAATGCTCAAGCACATTTCCCCATTCTCATCTCTTGTAACATTTCTAAGTACATGCTGCAATCAGGGGCGTTCTCAGTAGTTAAACAAGTAGACAAATAATAGGTTTTTTCTACAGAAATTTTATACCAACACCCACCACACAGAAGGTTACACATTTTATTTGAATAGCGTTGATTTCTCTATGGTATATTCATATACAAAACATGTCATCTCTGCACAGTCTCAATCTCTACGTCAGAGATCACGTGCTTTTCAGGTCACAGTCACCTATGCCACCAATAAGGTAAATCGTTAAAGCTTTGACGAACGAGATTTGAACGAGATAATAATAATTTGGTATAGTTGTCTAATATCACACCAGTATATTTTTTTCTTACGATAAAGACAAAGGAATGTTTACATTTTACAAAAAAAGTTGTTTTGTTTTATTACTTTGAACTCGTATGAAAATTATTTTACACTAACACCGCTATAGGTGCACACAAGCATAATTTCCGCAATGGTCACGTGTTTTTTTCAAGACGACAGCGGTTACTGTAACATAACCGGTGTGATGACTTTATGAATGGCATATTTCATATTATTTCATATTCATTCATTAAACATGAACCCAGACTTGCGAACGGTTTATAGGAAAAAATGAATTGTCGAACAGGGACTGTTACTGCAAAGCTTGACAATACTGTCGAGCTGACAAATAGATCACCAAAAAGAGGGCTTTTCCAAAACTGACGGTCAAACCTGTTATATAAATCGCTTTATCAAACCAATAAAAAAAAAAGTTTAACAATTACCTGCATGTGTTGAAGCATATGATCGCATGAATAGAAGCTGTAACTATAGCAACAGTGGGTGGGCGGGATTAACGTTCACTTCCAGGACATATTAAACGATATTATAGACAACTAAATGAGTAATTCTTAAGTTTCGTTTCTGGTTTGAAATTGAATTCAGAAATATCAATTGATTGAATGATAGAAATGCATTTTTAAAAGACAAAGTTACCGAAATAGTTTCATCCTAACGAACTGTTCTGACAAACTGAGAACGTTCCTACAAACTAAATAGGTTGGCCAAGTTGGTCTGTATTAGGCATAAACACACAACCCACACATAAACAATCACAACAAGGGTAAATGCTATAGCAAGCAGGAAAATAAAATGTGTGCCGCTTGTTTTATCTGAAACAGAAACATTTTTTTTATTTTTTACAGTAAAAAATAATATCGACTAAATATACTTTGTATTAGAGAGTGCCGTGTTGAACATAACTGACGCTAAATGATTTTAGGCTAACCTATTACGCTGGTAATGTGAAGCCCCCGATACACTCACAAAATAATTGTCAATAATATTGACTCAATAATGTTGAAGGTTTATTTTTTGCCACAAACTGTACAAAAATATTGAAAATTTAGTTAATTTGTTCTTTCGACGCCAAAGGAAAAGCATGGATCCTGTTGTTTTATTGTCAATACGTCAATAAATATTTGAGATCTCAAAATTTACTCAATACATTCACAGGGCCTTCAATATCACCCATAAACAATCAATTTCGCTGACAATCTCCATGATTGACAATGTTATTGACAATTATATATTGTGTGTGTGTGTGGGGGGGGGGGGGCTTAACACAAAAGAACAAAGACATACTGAAAACGGAAAGTGTATTTTCTTGATACCTGCATTTCATATGCAGTGAAAATATTACTTTGATGCAGAGACGCTTATAAAATATGATGACGTCATCGAAATTCCATCGCAGACATCAACACCTAGAAACGTTAACATGACGCGGACTTTCATCAGATTCGTTTAATCAATTCCAAGGACCTGCGTTTGGTCAATAACCGAGTTAGTGTTTTAAAAAAACAAAATCTTTAAAAAGTTTAGTCAGGTATGAAGTCTACATGTCCCTGGATTGATAAAAAGTCCTATGATGTGTTTAAGGCCCGAGGACTACTAAATTAACTTAAGTGCGTTTCAGTAAAACCCCTAGGACTGGAAAAGCCTAAAGACATATTAGAAATAAAGGATTCCTCGAAATGACTATAAATATTAGGCCCTAAGACTTTTGATGTAACAACACCATGATTCTAAGACGATTGATGTAACAACACCATTGTCCTAAGACATTTAATAAAACAACACCATTGTCCTTAGACGTTTGATGAAACAACACCATGGTCTTAAGACATTTGATGAAACAACACCATGGTCCTAAGACATTTGATGAAACAACACCATGGTCCTAAGACATTTGATAAAACAACACCAAAATCATAAGACGTTTGATGAAACAACACAATGATCCTAAGACGTTTGATGAAACAACACAATGATCCTAAGACGTTTGATGAAACAACACAATGATCCTAAGACGTTTGATGAAACAACACCATGGCCCCAAGACGTTTGATGAAACAACACCATGGTCCTAAGAAGTTTGATGAAACAACACCATGGTCCTAAGACGTTTGATGAAACAACGCCATGGTCCTAAGACGTTTGATGAAACAACACAATGATCCTAAGACGTTTGATGAAACAACACCATGGTCCTAAGACGTTTGATGAAACAACACCATGGTCCTAAGACGTTTGATGAAACAACACCATGGTCCTAAGACGTTTGATGAAACAACACCATGGTCCTAAGACGTTTGATGAAACAACACCATGGTCCTGAGACGTTTGATGAAACAACACCATGGCCCCAAGACGTTTGATGAAACAACACCATGGCCCCAAGACGTTTGATGAAACAACACCATGGTCCTAAGAAGTTTGATGAAACAACACAATGATCCTAAGACGTTTGATGAAACAACACCATGGTCCTAAGACGTTTGATGAAACAACGCCATGGTCCTAAGACGTTTGATGAAACAACACCATGGTCCTAAGAAGTTTGATGAAACAACACAATGATCCTAAGACGTTTGATGAAACAACACAATGATCCTAAGACGTTTGATGAAACAACACCATGGCCCCAAGACGTTTGATGAAACAACACCATGGTCCTAAGAAGTTTGATGAAACAACACAATGATCCTAAGACGTTTGATGAAACAACACCATGGCCCTAAGACGTTTGATGAAACAACGCCATGGTCCTAAGACGTTTGATGAAACAACACAATGATCCTAAGACGTTTGATGAAACAACACCATGGTCCTAAGACGTTTGATGAAACAACACCATGGTCCTAAGAAGTTTGATGAAACAACACCATGGTCCTAAGACGTTTGATGAAACAACGCCATGGTCCTAAGACGTTTGATGACACAACACAATTGGCCCAAGACGTTTGATGAAACAACACCATGGTCCTAAGTCGTTTGATGAAACAACGCCATGGTCCTAAGACGTTTGATGAAACAACACCATGGTCCTAAGACGTTTGATGAAACAACGCCATGGTCCTAAGACGTTTGATGAAACAACACCATGGTCCTAAGACGTTTGATGAAACAACGCCATGGTCCTAAGACGTTTGATGAAACAACACCATGGTCCTAAGACGTTTGATGAAACAACACCATGGTCCTAAGACGTTTGATGAAACAACACCATGGTCCTAAGACGTTTGATGAAACAACACCATGGTCCTAAGACGTTTGATGACACAACACCATGGTCCTAAGACGTTTGATGAAACAACACCATGGTCCTAAGACGTTTGATGAAACAACACCATGGTCCTAAGACGTTTGATGAAACAACACCATGGTCCTAAGACGTTTGATGAAACAACACCATGGTCCTAAGACGTTTGATGAAACAACGCCATGGTCCTAAGACGTTTGATGACACAACACAATTGGCCCAAGACGTTTGATGAAACAACACCATGGTCCTAAGTCGTTTGATGAAACAACACCATGGTCCTAAGAAGTTTGATGAAACAACACCATGATCCTAAGACGTTTAATGAAACAACACCATGGTCCTAAGACGTTTGATGAAACAACACCATGGTCCGAAGACATTTGATGAAACAACACCATGGTCCTAAGACATTTGATGAAACAACACAATTGGCCTAAGATGTTTGATGAAACAACACCATGGTCCTGAGACGTTTAATGAAACAACACTATGGTCCTAAGACGTTTGATGAAACAACACCATTGTCCCAAGACATTTGATGAAACAACACCATGGTCCTAAGACATTTGATGAAACAACACAATTGGCCTAAGATGTTTGATGAAACAACACCATGGTCCTGAGACGTTTAATGAAACAACACTATGGTCCTAAGACGTTTGATGAAACAACACAATTGGCCTAAGATGTTTGATGAAACAACACCATGGTCCTAAGACGTTTAATGAAACAACAACATTGTCCTAAGATGTTTGATGAAACAACACCATGGTCCCAAGACGTTTAATGAAACAACACCATGGTCCTAAGATGTTTGATGAAACAACACCATTGTCCCAAGACGTTTGATGAAACAACACCATGGTCCTAAGACGTTTGATGAAACAACACAATTGGCCTAAGATGTTTGATGAAACAACACAATGGTCCTAAGACGTTTAATGAAACAACACCATGGTCCTAAGACGTTTGATGAAACAACACCATTGCCCTAAGATGTTTGATGAAACAACACCATGATCCTAAGACGTTTAATGAAACAACACCATGATCCTAAGACGTTTAATGAAACAACACCATTGCCCTAAGATGTTTGATGAAACAACACCATGGTCCTAAGACGTTTGATGAAACAACACCATGGTCCTAAGACGTTTAATGAAACAACACCATGGTCCTAAGACGTTTGATGAAACAACACCATTGCCCTAAGATGTTTGATGAAACAACACTATGATCCTTGATGTTTTATTAAAAGGCTCCATAGCCTTATATTAACATCATTAATCGTAAAATCGGACAAGTTATCGTATTTACATTCACATTTAAGTTTTATGTCTGTCTATTATTCATGATAATTTTTGTGGTGTGGCTGACAAAAAAGAAGGTAATAACTGAAAGTATGAAGAGTTATTTCTACATGTGTCATATAATTTAAGGTCTTCACAGAATGTAGAAGTAAGATATGACGTCAAAATCTAAAGCAACACACTCACCACATATGCTGCTTTCGTCATGTCCGCCTGGACAGTCAGGTGTGCCGTCACAAACACGTGACGTATTGATACATAACGTTGGATCGCCAGGACATTCCCATAAACCCAGGGGACACTTGAATGGCGGCGGGGCTAACAGTGATAAAAGCAAAAGCACTAATTATGTTGGCAAGAATGTTATTTACACTTCTTGCTTAATTGTTTATTTTTCTGGGAAAGACGAAGAGTTGTTATTTTCTACGAAAAAATTTAATGAGCTTGTGCTTAAATTAATAAAACTTTTTCGTTTATTCCACTTTATCAATTCTAATTACGATTAAGACGACAACATCAATGTCAACAACACGCACGACGAAGACGACAGCAGCAACAAATACAACAAAAACATAAACAAACAACATTGTACAGTAATACTACAGCCAAATATAAATATCTGACTTACGACAAACTTTGCTTTTGTCTTCGTCACTTTCGTCCCCACAGTCATTCTCGTCGTCACACAATAAATCACGTGATATACAACGACCATTGTCACACCGGAAATCGTCTGGAGAGCACGTGATTTCTCCGTCTGTAAACAAAGACATGGCATTCGGAATATTTTGGCTATTTCCCTTTCCGAAAAACACCTCGGTTGTAATAAGGAGTAAAGCAGCCCCGTCAAGATGGCCACCAAACACAACATTCAATAGTGTATAAGAATGTCAGCACCCGCTTCACAGCATCAGTTGAAAAACGAGGTTTTATCTAAGTCACATACAGAAAATGGCAGTTTTCAATCGACAGAACCCATGCTAATAAACAAAACCTGTACCATGAAAACATGGCATGCTTTTCAAAGAATAGCAACGTTAAAAAGTAGATGCAACATGAAACTTGTATGTACTTCGTGTATGTACCTTGTAACACACGAAATACATGGTGGTTTGTGTCAATTTGCAAAACATCAACTTTGTTTCGGTGCGCCTGATTGTTTGGGAAGACATGAGTCCGATTTAAACCGAAACATGGCTGTTTAAAAATGACCGCATCATAACCTAGTTTTGCATAATGACATATTAGGCACAATGTATAAGATCACATAATTATAGCTAAATGTTCCAGCTCATCAGCTCATTTAAAGTGTGTTTTGGCTTGAGGAACTGTGATAACACAACCTTAAATTCTGCTAGCTACATTTAAAAGTGTGCAGCTTCATTATGGAACGGAAGATATGACAAAATCAGTGTTCACATGGAAAACTAAAATATTCAAATGTTCCGTAAAACCTGCTTTCATTCGGTTGAAACCTATTGTTCAATAAGACTGACCTAGACAAAATTCACATATTTTTACTTAGAGGTAACCGGTGAAAATGGTACTGATACTTAAGACATTGTTCAGGTGCAGTCTGCTGGTACAATATGTTACAAATGTGTAGCAGAAGGAAACAATAAAAAAGAGGTTCAGAAAAGAAAACAATATGAAATACTGCAACTATTATTTTAATTAAAATGTATCAATGGTATTCTGAAAAACCTCATCAACCTGATAATACCGATTCGAGACTTGATCTGAGATGAAATGCGGTTAACTGAAGAGTATAATACAATTAATATCGCAAATGGATTGATTCTCGTTGTTTCTGACCGTTCCAAGGTGGTAACTGGTGGTTTTGGTTTAATGTTTTGTTTAATGACTTATCACAGTTTTGCTCTAACTTATACATTTGGTTTGCTTGGTAATACCTTTGACCAGTGTTATTTTCTTCAAAATTTAGTGTATATATGCATTATTTCTAGTTGACAACCATGACTTTCTGAAACCGTGCAAGGGTTAATTAACGGTGTATGAAGACCAAAGCAGTTATGAATCATCCCGTTGTATTCACATTACTACATATAATATAATCATATAATAGCTCAAAGCATATCTACAATTGTACAACAAATACGCGACATTTGCTTAACATTTAACATTAAATTTTGAGGTAAAATGTTAATAATTTATATCCGTGATCCCCAAGGTTCCATCGTGTATAAAGCAAGGCTTTAAACAAAAATGTCGAATTTTTATAAAGATTTGAACCACAAATCCTGCCTAAGTTAGGATAAAGTCTATTAAGACGTTTCTATAGAAAATATAAACCGTAAAGAGCGCAGTGAGCGCATGCTTCTCTTTTCTATGGAAACGTCTTAATAGATTCTATTCGACTTAGAAGTGCATCCATCCCATAAAACTGTCAATCAAACTGCCAATTGTATTGACGTGTTCAAACTTGTCACAAGGGGGGGGAGTCAAGCCAGAGTGCGTGGTTTGTTGCACATGCGCAATTGCAAATAAAACTAGATCGATCTATTTTGTTCATATTTAAAATAGAAAATAGAAAAGAGTTCTATTGCAATAAATCGCTGCTCAAGGAGTTTGAATTTTCATAGCTTCTGACTGGCTACAAATGAAGGGCGACTTCTTACTAAATCTATGTAAGTTATTTTGTCACAAGCACAAAACTTATTCCTACCTCAGAATTTTCGTCTGCACAGCTGTAGACTTCTTCAGTGAGTGACATCACGTGGTTGGTCACGCGGGAATCGTAATGTCAAGATCTGGTCGTAGGTGTGAGAAAGCTGCAGGCCCCGTCCCTGTTCATTGCTGGTGACTGTGTCCTTATGTGGATGGCTTCTCTCCACTTGCGGCGCCAATCGTTGCTTTCAACTGTGATTATCTTATAGTCGTCTATGTTGACGTTATGGTCTTTACTCATAGAGCCAGCAGCTTTCTCACACCTACGACCAGATCTTGACATCACGATTCCCGCGTGACCAACCACGTGATGTCACTCACTGAAGAAGTCTACAGCTGTGCAGACGAAAATTCTGAGGTAGGAATAAGTTTTGTGCTTGTGACAAAATAACTTACATAGATTTAGTCAAACCAAGCTGATGAATCTGTTTGGATCGACTTCTTACTAGTTTGAGAATTTCTGCATTTAGACTCAGCTAATGGAAGCAGTTCGCGGACTGGTTGACCAGATGTCGGAAAAATATGGGTTTGTTTGATACATGTATGACGTCATGTGTGGTGGTTTGATGTCTCCTATTAAGGCATCGAAATATTATTAGCATTAACAAGAACAAGTCTATATTTCTACTCACTACAGCCTTGTTCATCTGACCCATCTTCACAGTCCTGTTGACCATCACAACGCCACTTGCCGGGGATACATCCATCGCTGCTCAGACATTTGTGTTCATGGACAAAACAGCCGTTCTCAGGACGAGTGGCTAAAACACAAAGTAAAATTTAATTCCTTTCATTTCTTTAGCTTCATATAAACCAATTTAAAATGAAAATGGTGGCAATAACATAGCGCTAGTTCAATGGTGATAAAACCATATTCAGGTGAAATGACCGGACCAGATATAAGATTGAATGGCTTCGACATTGTTATTATGCACATTTATGTCAGCTTTTAAATTCATATGATGTCACAAGTGCATAGATAATTTCTTTTGGGGAGTGATAAGGTGGTAACAAACTTACAGAGCGATTGTGGAGAAGGTTGTTATCGAAAGTTTGCCTACCGACCAAATGAAAATTAACAAATGTAATAATGCAACTTTCGAAACGAGTTTTCCGATATGTGTTATGCCAGAAGATTCATTTCAAATTAAACTGTTGACAATAACGTTACACTGGTGTTTATGGGCCAAATAATAATAATCTGATAGGGTGGCTAAAACAGATAAACCTTACTTATATTTGAAAAGTTTGGTTAAATAAGATGTATCTTGTTTTTCAACCATAAAATCTTCATTAAGGATTTTTCTGTACTTTATTATACCTCTTTGACTCTTGGTTGACAAATAAATGGACGGGGTATGGTGGAATGTCTAACACGTCTAGGTTTATCTAATTTGTAGGCAATGCCAGATCCAAAGATCTTTAAAAGAATTTGAAAATAATTGTTTTTGAACATAACATCCTGCATTCAATACTTGTTGCTATTGTTTGTAACATCGCACCGACACAATTATGGTCATATTGGTGACGTCCAGCTAATTATTGGTGGAGGAAGTCTGCGTAGGTAGAACAACCGGTGCACCGCGGGTTTGCTGGAAAAACCTTTCCACACCAAAGTTCTCGTCCCGACCTACACTCGAACCTACGCTAAATATTTATAAATGTGAAACAGATTTGCAGATTTTCAAAATGCAAGTGTTGTCTATACATGTACTCGTTAGGCGAAATAATTGTTCTACCACAGGTATCGACTTATCCTATTGAGCTATTAATAGTCGTAACTTTAAAGAGGTATAAAGAGTTTAAATTCTGTAGTAAGTCATGACAATCAAGCAATAAATGAATGTTTGGACGGTTTGGGACAAGTTACAAAGCAGATAAATAGTGCTTCGAATATTGACACTCCTCATTTTGCGAGGATCTTTTGTCATTCTGTCAACCTAAGCTGGGCACGGGGTTGAATGTTTTTTTCCAGACACAATACATGGCATGTTTTGGATGACACTTTATATCAATAACAGTAGCCTGGTAACAATATCCTGGTAACAATAACCTGGTAACAATATCCTGGTAACGATATCCTGGTAACAATGGCCTGGTAACAGTGGCCTGGTAACAATATCCTGGTAACAATATCCTGGTTACAATATCCTGGTAACAATAGCCTGGAAATAACGGCATGGTAACAATGGCCTTGTAACAATGGCCGGTAACAATATCCTGGTATCAATATCCTGGTAACAATATCCTGGTTACAATGGCCTTGTAACAATGGCCTGGTAACAATATCCTGGCAACAATGGCCTGCTAACAATATCCTGGTAACAATGGCCTGGTAAAAATATCCTGGTAACAATATCCTGGTAACCATGGCCTGATAACAATGTCCTGGTAACAATGGCCTGGTAACAATATCCTGGTAACAATGACCTGGAAACAACGGCATGGTAACAATAGCCAGGTAACAATCGCCTGGAACCAATAGCCTGGTAACAATAGCCTGGTAACAGTGGCCTGGTAACAATATCCTGGTAACAATGGCCTAGTAACAATAGCCTGGTTACAATATCCTGGTAACAATATCCTGGTTACAATGGCCTGGTTACAATGTCCTGGTACCAATATCCTGGTAACAATAGCCTGGTAACAATATCCTGGTTACAATGGCCTGGTAACAATATCCTGGTGACAATATCCTGGTAACAAGGGCCTGGTAACAAAGATCTGGTTACAATGGCCTTGTAAGAATATCCTTGTAACAAATCCTTGTAACAATAGCCTGGTAACAATATCCTGGTAACAATATCCAGGTAACAATATCCTGGTTACAATGGCCTGGTTACAATGTCCTGGTAACAATATCCTGGTAATAATATCCTGGTAACAATATCCTGGTTACAATGGCCTGGTAACAATATCATGGTAAAAATGGCCTGGTAACAATATCCTGGTAACAAGGGCCTGGTAATAATATCCTTGTAACAAAATCCTTGTAACAATAGCCTGGTAACAGTGGCCTGGTAACAATATCCTGGTAACAATGGCCTGATAACAATATCCTGGTAACAATATCCTGGTAACAATGGCCTTGAAACAATATCCTTGTAACAAAATCCTTGAAACAATAGTCTGGCAACAGTGGCCTGGTAACAATATCCTGGTTACAATATCCTGGTAACAATAGCCTGGTAACAATAGCCTGGTTACAATGGCCTGGTAACAATATCCTGGTAACAATGGTCTGGTAACAATATCCTAGTAACAATAGCCTGGTTACAATGGCCTGGTAACAATATCCTGGTAAAATGACCTGGTAACAATATCCTGGTTACAATGGCCTGGTAACAATATCCTGGTAACAATGGCCTGGTCACAATATCCCGGTAACAATGTCCTGGTAACAATAACCTGGTAACAATAACCCGGTTACAATGTCCTGGAATCAATAGCCTGGTAACATTTCCTGGTAACAATATCCTGGTAACAATATCCTGGTAACAATGGCCTGGTAACAATGGCCTGGTAACAATAACCTGGTAACAATATTCTGGTAACAATGGCCTGGTAACAATTTCCTGGTAAAAAAATCCTTGTAACAATAGCCTGGCAACAGTGGCCTGGTAACAAATCATTGTACCAATGGCCTGGTAACAATAGTCTGGTTACAATATCCTGGTAACAATATCCTGGTAACAATGGCCTGGTAACAATGATCTGGTTACAATGTACCTTGTAACAGTATCCTTGTAACAAAATCCTTGAAACAATAGCCTGGCAACAGTGGCCTGGTAACAAATCCTTGTAACAATGGCCTGGTAACAATAGCCTGGTAACAATAGGCTGGTTACAATATCCTGGTAACAATATTCTGGTTACAATGGCCTGGTAACAATATCCTGGTTACAATATCCTGGTAACAATATCCTGGTATCAATATCCTGGTTACAATGGCCTGGTAACAATATCCTGGTAACAATGGCCTGGTAACAATATCCCGGTTACAATGTCCTGGTAACAATATCCTGGTAACAATAACCTGGTAACAATATCCTGGTAACGATATCCTGGTAACAATGGCCTGGTAACAGTGGCCTGGTAACAATATCCTGGTAACAATATCCTGGTAACAATATCCTGGTTACAATATCCTGGTAACAATATCCTGCTAACAATGGGCTGGTACCAATGGCATGGTAACAATAATCTGATAAAAAAGCAGACCTATATTTACTTTTATCAACAAAATGAACATTTTCATATTTTTTAATAACTGATATAGAAAAGTAGATGAGAAAACAAAGCTTCAAGGGGCGCACAGGATGATAACAGTATGTTTTTATACATACGACAGTTTTCTTCGTCAGAATTATCACGGCAGTCCGGAGCTCCGTCACACCGATGAGGACCTTGGATACACTGGCGGACTGACACGCACCGGAACTGGTCAGCTGGGAAAAGGCAAACACTTTATGTATGTTTACGTACAGCATGAGTTGTATCTTAATCATCATCATCATCATCATCATCATCATCATCATCATCATCAAACTGGTGATGGTCAGTTTGATAATTGTAATATTAATTATGGAAGTCATTTTTATGAGCATGATAAGTAATGAGGGTTTGGTAGTAGTAATAAAGTTACAGCTATTTAAAGTTGCTATTGATGTTTAAACACCGTTCAAAGCACTGCTTGCAAATACATGTACTTAACAAGGATTTATGTTGTAAATCGATATCATTAATATCTTAAATGACAAAACGAAAGCGACATGTCACTTTTTAAAGGAAATTGCCTTCGTCTTAACGATATAACGTTGTAGATGTCGTGAAAGATCAGTCACTCCTCCTGTCACATAAAACAACAGACTCTATCAAATAAAACAGCTAAAGCAGGCATGACGAGTCGAATCAATGGCGATACCTGTGCAGACGAGAGGCGGACAGTTTTGCTCGTCCTGACCGGACGAACAGTCGTTCTCCCCGTCACATAAATGACGCTCAGAGATACAGCTGTTGTCACTACACTGGAAGTAACCCACGTGACATGTATGGCTGGCTGAAATAAATACGACAGTACGTTTGGTATGCTGCGATACAATACATTTATTCGTCATGTTCGTGAGAATTAACATTTCGATATCTTGTATACGAATATACGAAAACAATATTCGCTTTGATTTTGCAAGATAGCAGTAGCTAAAGTGACTATTGTCACTCCAGCGCGTCGCAAATAGCCATGGTAATTTAAACTGCACTTAAATTAGTCTAGTATTTAGGGACAAATCGTATCAAAATTAAGCAAATTCAAGAGATATTACTGAGCCATGAAGAAATAATATCGTGTCATAAGTAACTTGTTTTCATTCATATATTTAACTTTTACCCTTATCTTATGACTGCTTCGCAAAAATAGGCAACCACTCCGTACACAACACAATTGTATCTGATGACAAAGGCTTGCACTTGCGGAAACTACTTTATGAGTAAATTACGTAACAAGAGGTTATGATGGCCCTTAATCGCTAAACCTGAGGACACTGTGGCCACTGGGCTGATAACATTTTCTAGGATTTTACCTAGTGACCTACCTAATTCATGTGACCTACTTTTTGACCTCAATTGTCCCAGTTACAAACTCGTCTAAGCCTTCATGAAGGCACACATTCTTACCAAGTTTGGTGAAGATTGGCCAATAAATGTGGTCTCTAGTGTGTTCACAAATGTTTCCTAAAACTTGGCCTTTTGCCCTAGTAATTTACCGCAGGCGACTCAGTAATGAAATCATCATAGATTTCAGGCAAACAAAAATTCTGAATAAGGTTGACGAAGATAGGATAAAAATTGTAGCCTCCAGTGTGTTCATGAGCTAAATTGTTGACGCTGACGCCGTACGAAGGACGACGGACGCCGGACGAAGGGGTAACGGAAATGCTCACCTTCAGCACGTTGTGCTCAGGTGTGCTAAAATATACATCGGCAACATAATTAAGAAGCAGTGAAACGAATACGTTTAGCGATTTTAGTATTTCGATAGTAAGTCGATTAGAACTAAGTATTAATGGACCATTATTATGTTGAACATTATATCATAGCTTTATTCCGTCTGATGAGTTTCTAGCAGTATTTCCGTTGAAGCAATAGTTCCAGCAAAAAAGCAACGTGGCAATCAAGTTTGAACGATCTAAAAAAGGGTCTTAAATGTGATCTTAAACTTTAAATAAATTGTATTAAGTTTCTAAAATATAATCTTTAAATAGCAGGATGGTCTTCAAGCAGAATGATCTTAAAAGACAGCTGAGCTTTAGCAACAGGGTGGTTTAAAAAGACTGGCTTCAAAAGCTATACGCTCTAAAACAATATTATCCTTAAGATCTCAACAGCAGAACAGTATAAAATGAAGAATGATCTCAACAATCAAGCTCGTCAAAAAGGTAAAATTGAAGCAAAGGTAAAATTGAAGCAAAGGTAAAATTTTTGGTTTTAGGTTGTATAAAGAAAATTAGAAAATTCAACATAACAATAAATGACGTCAAATGTATGATAGTTTCAAAAGAGCCATGTGAAACAAATTGTAAGCTTTGTTTGAAAACTATTACTTTGCTGAGTCTTACTCTTGCTTAAGTATATGCATATTCTTCAAGGGATCATCCGAGGGTAAGAAGGAAATTCCCGAGAACTAGAGTGACATATTTACCACAAAATGTGCCTTCGTCCGATCCGTCACCGCAGTCGTTGTCCGTATTACACTTTAACCGAATGTGTATACACAGAGAGTTGTTACACTTGAATTCCTGAGGGGCACATTGTCTGTCGGCTTGAAAAATAACACAGAACAAAAATATTATATATAAAATAATAGCATGCCATCATCAAGGCGCCGCAATATGCATTTGTTCTAGAGTTGTTAAATATATCATAACAAACAAATAAAGAAGGCCTTGATGACCGTTAAATCGCTTACCTGAGGACACAGGCTTTTAGTTGGCTCATATCTGGCTTCAAGTAATTAAGAGTTATTTACTTTAGAAATTTGGTGAAGATTGGCAAACATTATGGCCATGTGAAGATTGATCTATAAGAGAAGTCGCCAGTGTATTCAAAAGGGTTTTCTTAGATTTTACCTTGTGGCCACCTTTTTAACCCCACGTGACCCTGTAATGAACTCACCTAAGATTTCATGCAGACAAACATAGTGACTAAGTTTAATAAAGAATTGGCCCTAAATGTGGCCTGTCGTTTGTTCATAAGCTTTTTCTAAGATTTGACATAGTGACCTACTTTTTAATCTTACGTGACCCAGTAACGAACTCGTCTAAGATTTCATGCAGACAAAAATTCTGACCAAGTTTGGTGAAGATTGGGCAATAAATATGGCCACTTGTGTGTCCACAAGCTTTTTCTAAGATTTGACAGTGACCTTCTTTTTGACCCCACTTGACCTTATAACAAACTGTTTTAAGTAGGGATGTAAATCGACTCCCAAAACGATATTCGAATATTCGGAACGTGAATTCGAATCATATTCGAATATTCGGAACCAATTTATATCATAGTGGCATATAACACGGTAATTTTCCATTACATTCAATGTGTTTATTCATTGTAAAAGGTCTATTTCTGGCCACAATTTACGTTGCTAGCCTTACTTAATGCAGAGACGGCGTAGATTTATGATTTTAGCATAGCATTTAATTTTAAAACGACGATATTTCTTCTTATTGAAATACAAACGGCAATATTATGAATCCGCCATTATCCTGTTTATAGTGAAGGACCAGACAGGGTGTTTCTTAACTTGGTCAGCGTTAATTTGCAAGAAAATACTGTCAGTGAAGAATGCCAGTAAATGCGTAAACAATGTCATTGCTACTTAATTATTATTATCATTATCATTATTATTATTATTATTATTATTATTATTATTATTGAAACTCTTATAAAAACTATAAAGTAACCAATCAATGTTAAGATGACCTGCAAAGTCCCGTATAATATATACATTATTAATTAGTCACCTTAAACTTGGGTGTCTTTTTGTTACGTGTTGTACTTTGTGTAATAAGCTTTTCAATTTAACGGCATTTTGTGAAATTAATTACTTATTTGTATTAACATATGACGTATTTAAGGGGCTACTTTAGCTCCTTTTAATGTTAACATATCAATTAAATAAAACCATATCATAATTTTATTAGATGAAACTGTACAACACATGCAAAATAACTTACAATTTTAATATTTTACTCTACTAACCGCAAACAATGTATAACAACAAACAGTCAATTATGTTTTGTGAACTAATCTTATAAAATACATTAATGATTAAAGGCGGCATCTTCAAAAGGACGAAATGCGGGTGATCGACTGTAAGACAATTAGGCAAATCCACGAAGGTTTTATGAAGGAAAATCGCTCAAGTGTACAGCCAATTAACGGTCTTGATTGGTTGGTGGTCGGATTGATGTTTAATTGTAATTGGCTGATATCGCTAAGGGCGTTAATCCGAAGCCATTACATGTCAATTAAAGACATTTAGTTACCAATACACAAGTGACAATTACGAACCTGCTCGCCATATGCCTATGGGTGAAAGGCGAATGTAAACAAAACCATTTGATGACGATAATTACTGTGATTGGCTAGTGTCAAGATTACCTGACTGTTAATAAATTGATGAAGTACCAACCAATATATATGTAAAGAATGATTAAAATTGTAAGCTCGTGAGTTTTAAGTGTGTTAAGTAAACCTATGACGAACAATTAAAAAGTATGTAGATTTTCATTTTAGTTATTCGGAGAGAACGAAGCAAAAAAAAACACAGAAAATCGCGGTGACAAAAAATAACAGATGTCGCGGTATTATATAGGAATAAAATAACAAGTATGAAGTAGAGTGACAAAAACAGAAACTGATTGCAATTAAAGTTCGTTTGACAGTGATCCAGTTGTGCTTTCAAAAAAAGACGTTCTCAGCTTCTGGTGGACTGTTATTAAATAAGTATAGCCTTATATGATGTATTTATTACACACTATTCCGACCGAAGCTGGGTAGAGTCAGTGTTACTAATTGCTGTAGCTAATTGCCGCAGCATTGAACTGACATGTGTGTTTATTGTACTTTGGCAACTGTTTCCACAGCTGTATGGTGATGTGGGTGATGTGACTGGGTCTAAGTGGGAGAGGGGGCAGAGAAGGAGCTGTGCGCGGTAAGGTGATTTCATGCTGTTAACCAGATGGCAATTCGTTATCAGGAGACATGACCCACCCCCTCTATCTTAGAGCGAACGCGATCACATATCGATAGCGTCTTAAGTCGCTGGGAGACACTACGACCAACTAAGGAAATGTATTTTCAATGTTCCTTCGAACTTAACAAAAGTGGAATAAAAATTATAATTATTCGAATCCCAAAATCTCTATTCGAATAGCGACTTAATATTCGAATATTCGTTAACATCCCTAGTTTTAAGATTTCACGCAGATAAACATTCTAACCAAGTTTGGTGAAGATTGGACTTTAAATGTGGTCTCTAGTGTGTTCACAATTTTTCCTACAATTTGACATTTTGTCCTAGTTTTTGACCCCAGGTAATCCAGTAATGAACTCATCCAAGATTTCACGCCGACGAACGGTCTCACCAAGTATGGTGGAGATTGGACTAAAGCCGTAGCCTCTAGCGTGTTCACAAGCTAAATTGTTGACGCCGCACGTCACACGACGGGCGAAGGGGTATCAGAAAAACTCACGTAAGCTCACGTGAGCTATAAAAAATTAAATCATATCTGAACAAGTACTGTCTTTAAACAGGGCCACATGAATGGATGAGATTAGTATGTCCACATCATATACTATATAGTGTATAATATCAGGTTACATAATGCATACCAGCATATCAATCAATAAATCAATCAATCAACTAACCAATCATAACTAATTCAATGAATAGTACACTTACGACAACTGGTTTCGTCCGACATATCCCCACAGTCATTATCGCCATCACACATCCAACGCCGACTGATGCACTTCCCATTCTTACACTTGAACTCGGCCGACGAACATTCTGTAGCATATCATTATCATTATCAACAACATCATCACCATCATCATCAGAATCATCATTACCTCCTCCTCATCACCACCACCATCACCAGCACCACCACCACTATCATCATGACAATCATCGTCATCATCACAATCATCATTATCATAATCATCGCCACGATCACTATTATCACTACCAAAACCATCATCATCATCGTCAGGATCATCATGATCATGATCATGATCATCATCACTCGCTTACCTTTGCCACAGTTTTCCTCGTCACTGTTATCCAAACAATCATTTCCACCGTCGCAGACCAAACTTTTGGGTATACACCGACCGGAGCTGCAGGTGAAGTTGGTTTTCTCTGGGCAAGCTGTCCACCAAAGTTCAGGTCATAATATAATTAGTTTTGTTTCAGAAGGAAATAGGAAATATTGGGCATAAAACAATTTCAATTTGACAATCATTATCAAAATAATGTTTAAGCCATTAAGATCTCGCACAAGGCAAAAACAAAGTTAACAAAACAACTTTCAGCCCTGACCTGATTTAAGAGAAGTGTCCGGATCCTCTTGGCAACGGGTCCCAGTCTTGTCTAGATCCATTCCAGTGGGACAATCGCACTGTCCTCGGATACTGCCATGATCAGGAACCGGGAAACAGAAATGGCTGCAGCCGCCGTTGTCATGGACACATGGGTGATCCTCTAAAATGGCGACGATGAATGTTAATTGTATCAAGAGTTAATTATGGAGATGATGAAGATGAGGAGGAAGAAGGGGATGCTACTACTACTACTATAACTTTATGTACTACTTATTGTAATAATATTAATAAATCCAGAAATTATTAAAACAAGGTTGTAAAAAAATAACCATCACAAGCATATACTAAACATGCTTCACCACACATTAAACGTGATATCTGGCAGTTTTTAAATTTTTGTTACCCGAAAAGATCCCGAGAGTCGCTGTTAACTGGAGCCAAACATCCGTGTGAAAAGTAAAACCCAACGCTGCACAGACGGATATGTGTAAACCAACAACAAAAACGTCACCATTAAGTTTTGAAACAACGATCAATGATCATTAAGGTATCGATTTTTAGCGAAAATTCCTACCGTGCTTATTAACAGATACAGAAAAAAACGACTTTTAAAACATTTTTTCAGGAATCGTACTGACAATAGGGTAAACGTTACTGCAACAGCTTTTACTTAAACGTAAGCATTCGTCTATGCTGAAACTGTGCACATTGTCCCCAGAACAGGGGTTAGATGTTGTTACATGTATAAGATACAGACAAACTGTCAGACACCATCTTTACAGACAAGCAAAAGAACAACACCAACCACCACAACCTTGTACGCACCCGGTACAACCTGAAGTTCCCTGGAGTATGCCCGTACACTCATTAGCGACTGCACCCCCTCAAGCAGTGGTTCTACCCGGCCTGTCCTCATGTCTACTCTATTGATAGTCTGTAGCTTCCAGTCTGTGTAATAAACATATCCTAGAAAAGAAGAATATTGAATGGCGTAACATGAGGGTAGAAATCTGGAGAAATAGGACGAACGTAAGAATAAAAGAGATAAGTAATAATGCTTTATATTTTATAAAAAAAATTCGAGTATATGTTCAAACTCAATGAAATTGACCGAAAATCAATATATATTTTTTTTGCCGTACCGGGTATCGAACACCAGGCATTTTGTTCGGCTGTGGAGGATGAATGTTATTGTTGACTATTAAATAATTATTATTTAGTCTCCTGTTTCAGATGATATTAGAACATCAGTAATACCTTTAATAGTATTTCCCTATGAAAGTCTTCTGAGACAAGCAACGTCATGTTATTTTTGTGTTCAGTGCCCTAGCACTAAACACATAGTTCCAGCTACAAAATACATGCGGTACACGTTCAAGATAATTGCTATCCGAACATGCGTCAGCTCTCAGAGTCACAACGTAAAAATATAGTCCTACATTTAACGATTTTTGAAAAAGATGCGGTTTTTTTTCGACCAACCATGTTTACATGACGACAGTAATCGCGACCATCATTTTTTGTACGTTCTCCGCATCATAAGTTACAGGTTCAAAAACATCTCTTTTTAATCAATGAATGAAATAATTGATTAAATTCGTACGCGTTCTTATGCTCGATCGAACAAGAAGCAGCTCTAAGTCTCTACGCAAAAATATATCCTACATTTACGATCAACTTTTTAAAGAACAGCACACGGTACAAGTGCATTATCTGCAGGTTCTCCATATAATAAGTTAAAGGTGTCAAATGCATAACTTTTAAGTCAATAAATGACACAATTGATTAAATGAATAAAACTACATGGCCGTTGACTTTGTGCAGAATCTTTTTTAAGTAACTAGGCTTCCTCACTTCATCGCAGATAGCTCCTGTCCCTAATATGATTTTTTTTCTGGGAAATGGGGAAAAAATCCAAGTTCTGCAAGATCTTAAACTGTAGTACAGGGAGCTACACAGGGCGGGATATTGTAAGCAAATAGGTATATCTATATGATAAATATTAGTCTAATTAAAATCAAAATCATTTAAAATCCATATAAAATGTCTCAATAATACAATTTCTTAACGGCCAACGTTTACTGCTTCCAGGAGACGCTTCCGTTACGAAATTAGTGCTGACCATTATTCAGGCGTTCCTCTGTTAAGAGTGCATACTTGACCATATTATCTGAGTTGTCTGCTTGCTGTCAGTCATTTTCTCTTAACACAAAAGACTTAAATGTTTTCTGGTAATTTTGCTACATTATACAACAATCAGGACAAAGATATACACCTCCGAAGCTTTCGACCTTTTCCCTAAGCGGTGGTGAGTGTGGTGTATTTCTAAAAGAAAACTCGTCGTTTGACTGCGATTTGAGAGGCTGAGAACGAGAGGCAATACGTAAGTGCTGTTTATCTCTTACACCGTAGCGGTACGGCAATGTAAACATTGGTTGTATGCAATTTCGATGTATTATCAATGTGTGAAATATTTTTAAATTAGAACTGTGGATGAATGTGGATTTATGCAAAACAATAGCTATTGTGTATGCGAGGTCTACGAATCAACCGGAACTCCTCGGCTATCGTGTACAGTGATTCGGTAAAACAGATTCGCAATTGTTGCTATGTTGTCCGGTTAACTTTCATATGCTGAAAATAAAGGCGCTCAAAACCGCTGTTTGGGCATTACAAGTTTTATCTAACAAGCGATTAAAGGTATGCTTATTTTATTTTTTTCTGGGGAAAATCGATTGAGCAATGCATGAGCAGACATGAGAGTATTCCGAAGCATAACAACAACCACTACTAGAAACAGTTGTTACATTGGGACAAAAGCTAAAACATAGTTACTTACTTTCATTATAAACATATTAATACAAAGAACAACTTTACGTAAAACAATACTGCATACTCGCTAAAGTTATATATAAAAGAACGTCAATTACCGAAATAGGACCAGTACGTTAAAAATGGGTAAATCGCGAAACTTCCGGAAATCGGAACGCCTTGTCCATTTTCCCTCGATCATTCTCTAGCTAGAAGGAGAATGTCCGAGGACATCCGCTCGCCTGTGCAATTTTCTATCAGCATTCCATATATAGGCGGCGCGCTCCAGCGCGTCGCCAACAACAATTAATGAAATCTTCGCATGTTACATAACTTTAGTAGCTTACTCTACAAAAAGAATGTGCATAACATTTTATGAATTCATACGCTATCCTCAAGCAACATACACAGAAATTAGACAGAGAAAAAGTGCGTCTTTGTCTTTCATTGTAACTGTTTTTGTGTTTGATTTAATTACTGGGGAATAGGATTTTCTTGGAGTTGTGACTGATTTCCTTGCTTTAGGAATTGCAATTTTGTTCATAGTTTTGCTGCGTACTATTTATTTTTATTTTTTCCAGTAAGAATATATGACAAAGTCCTATGAGCATTGCAACATATACCAACACTTGAAACGGGAAAGGACGAATGTATTCATTCAAGCCACATGTAAAAGTGAGAACAAATCTGTGATGAGTCATTTAACAAAAAGAGCAACCTGACAGTACCCGCCTTGGAACAGGGGTTTAAAAATGTTCGTTGGTCTTTGCCACAATCTGACATTTAAATGTAGAACAGGGGAATTCATTGTGTCCATCTCCAGCAGTGACGCACCTGCCGTAAACTTTTGTATTTTGCTTTCGTGATGTCCGACCTTTTGACATTTGAAACAACGCATAGGGTTAGGGATGTAGATTTGAACTTTGATGGTGCAATATGTGAATGGTATTTAAGAATAAATGTGTTTCAATTTGCAGACCGTTTATTTTAATTTTGATGCGCTTTGCGGCAGTAACCTCTTGACTGGCTAGATTTGTAACGATTTCTTCTTCGGAAACTCCGGCAAGTATTGGGTTTTTGATGACGCCTTTGGAAATGTTGAGTTATTTGTGTGGGGATGGTGTAATATCCGAGGTGAAAAGTTTTTTTTAAAATTCCAATTGTTTAATGGGATTTTGTAACTCCAACAAGTAAAAGGCCATTTTTATTATCTTGACCGGTTTTCGGGTCTCCCCTTACTTATTTAAGTGCTTTCTCAATTTTATAAGTGGATTAAACTCTCTGTCTGCAGTCAGCACAATGAATCAGTTTCGAGTATGCTCGGTCGGTGTCGTTTTAGTATGTTGGAAGCCATGAATGGGGGAAGGAAGGAGTTCAACACCTGTGCTCCCCACCCACCATGGAGTCCAACATGGGGACGCTTGTATGGGGTGGATCTCCCACTACAAGCGAAAGTGGATCTCCCACTCCAAGCGGGAGTGGATCTCCCACTCCAAGCGCCAGGGTTACACAGGTGTTATACTCGAGAGGGTCAATTACGAAGATACTATTTCCCTAGAATTGTGTGGGGGTGGTGAATTGCTAGAATAAGACTAGTCAAAGGACTGCGATTTATCAGGCTGATAGTTAATTGGTAGTATACAATACTGATGTATCATCAATGTGTGATGTGAAATTTGTTTAAACTAGATCTGTGGATGGATGCGACAGCCATTGGTTATGTGAGGTCGACACGGAACTCCTCCGTTATTATGTAGAGTTATTCGATAAATTAGATTCCCATTTGCTGCTGAGGTGTTCGCTTAACTTTATGGTCATACAAGCCATTTTTTTAAACAGTAGCTAGGTATGAAATGTTCACATATAACATATTTTTTTACTTTACAAAAAGTTTCATGACTTGGGCACATAACTACAGACACAATCCTTAAGTAAGGAACATAGACCAAAGACAGAGAAGAGGCATCAGTTGTTTATCAACTTAACCAAAACAACGTTTTATATGATGTAAATAATGTCCAATTGTGTTCGTTGTTTTCTCTGTTCTAGGACACCAGGATATTGAGGCTTTGTTTCAATACATTAAATTGACATAAAATGTTTACAAAATATGTTGTTCCTTTGCACCTGTGCACACTTACTATTACATTATGTTGTGTTATATTTTAATTAACCACTGCGATTATTGTTTATGTTTGAACATTGTGTGTGACGTTTATTTTGTATAACCTTGATGTTTCTTAGTAAGTTTACATACATTATATTATATGACAGACAAGTTTGATACCATTCAACTGTATAGTTAATTGTTAAATTTCTTATGAACATATATATTGCAAAGTTTAAGGAAGTCGTGTTAACCAGGTTTAATATACACGCATATTGTGTGTTTTTTTACGAAATGTCTCTGTATCGCGTGCTACATCATGTTGTAACTATATTGCATTTAATTAACGTCTCATAGCCTGTCTTCCCTTTATTCGGCTCTTTATCAATGTTCAGCGTATTAAACAACAATGTAACAGTTTAACTTTTTAGAGTGTTGTTTACATTTAATATACACATTTATTTACAGAAATATGGATATTTTTCAAGATCTAAATAAATAAGTATGGTCTATTTCTGTGTGTGTCATCTAAAGATTTCTCACAATGTTGGCCCTTGTGATTGGCTCGTACCATTTTCAACAATAACTACGATTCTGCGATTATAATATTGTATCAAGTTAGTAATTCAACATTTATATTTGTCTATGCAAACCTTATATTCTATTGTCGAAGGAAAATTTGTGCATATGCGGCTATTGAAGTAGTAGAGTATATGTTTTCATTAGTAAGGATTAAGTTTAATTACAACTTCTCAGTGAATACGAAAATATATTTCTGGAAGTTTTGAGGGTTTTTAGGAAACACATCTGTTACTTATGATGGATACGTCTTGTAATTTGCCTAAAAATATAGAAAAAATACTAGACGGGCTAAAAGTACTAGAAAAAACGAGAAACTACTATGCTTAATGCTGACGATTGTATACCTTTAAAATATATTAAAAGTCAAAGGATCATTCAGTTTTTGTTTTACTTCACATATTGCAATACTACAGTGCCTTCGGCGCTTTGATTTTGTCTGCAATCATTATTTCCTAGCTTACACAAATAAATGTAATTATTATACAAATAAAGACTTGTGTTGAGGTCAATATACATTTCTAATGACCTTGGTAATGTGATATTGACTGAGGACGCATGACCTGCGCTCGACCAATCAAAACGCTTTAAATTCAGAGGGTATGTGATATTACATACTATATTTCAATACCAATCTTATGTACCCTTTTAACGTTTTAGTCCCATAACCTACACACAGTGACATAAAGGGCAGACACATACTATTACAATGGACCTCTGTACTAATCAGAGTTAAAGTTACTTGGTCTGCGCTTTACATGAATTTAATTTTTTTGCGCCACTATCGAGCCACTCAGCATACTGGTAAATATGACTGATGTATCACAGTGACGTTAATAACACTATACACAGTTCTGATATACTTCATTGTTAAGCTAAAAACAGTCAAAAGATAGTTGAGAAGTGTTCATTCTACCAATACAAAGACATCCCAATCTTTTGAAGGACTGCAGGTTAACATATAATCTGTAATCAGAGGTTATTATATCAATTTATTTATTGTATATCAACAAAGTTTCTGCTTCTATGAATAATACTAAAACATGCAAATCCGACAAACTGTGAACAAGTGACATTAGGTTTCACAAAATCAAAAGCTTATTGTTCAAACATTTTGTCTTTTTCATTTTGTTAATTGTAAACATTATTGTGTAGAAACATTTACCTCGTAACGTGGCCAGTCCAAACGGATGTACGAGTTTAAGTCCTGCAACTGTTTGTAGGTCGTCGCCGTTAAAATCACTATGTTGTAACCTTAAAACGAAAAAAAGTATTAAATACCACACAATATTGAGTGAAGCTTTCATAGTTCCATAACTGCGTTGCTTCGTTCGATAAACTGATAACACAAAATTAAATAATGAAATTCTTACTATATATAAACAATACCATAAAATGAATGCTAAACTAACATACAACCTACTGTCTTATTACTTACGATAAAAATAAATAAAGGAAAATTAAAACAACTTTCTTACTTCATATGATTAAATGCAAACTTGTAATTAAAATATAAGCTTGACTATTTTACAA
The DNA here is from genome assembly GCA_007844125.1 of Sinonovacula constricta. NCBI lineage: Eukaryota > Metazoa > Mollusca > Bivalvia > Cardiida > Solecurtidae > Sinonovacula > Sinonovacula constricta. The sequence goes on along the minus strand of CM017573.1, from coordinate 31,661,725 downwards.
TATATGGTCGAAATAATACATAAATGCAAATCCAATACCATAACTATTTTTTTTATTATCTTTGATCAACCTAATTAATAAATACAAATCGAACATGTAGATTCCACTTCTTTCTCGCTATTTGTAATCAAACTGAAAAATAAATATAAATACAAATCGGGCCTACTTTTTGTTACTATGTATAAGCTGAAATCAAACTGAAATGTAACTCCAAATGAAGCATCTGCTGGACTACTTTCTGAACACCGTCGATTTTTTGTGTGTGCTTTCTTTTATTTTATATATAAAATATACTCTTATTACTTTGTCTACATGTACATCTTAATGTGTAGTTTCAAATTGACTTATAAACGGCTGTAACAAAAACTGGGGTCACCGGCGGTCTGTGGATAGAGGTGCCGACATTTAAATAATCTTGACTTGTAGACTCATCGGTTCCTCATCGCGTTGATTCTGGGCCTAGTCACGGCGAAAACATTTATGTGGTATATAGGTCTCTCAGCTGATCAGTAGTGAATCGCTTGTTTTACACAGACATTCGTTTGGAGTACTCCTCCGCCAATGACAGCTACACGTTTCTAAAAAGACAATACACGCAACTTTGCGATGCATCTCAAACTCACCTATCAAAGAGGGCGTCCACCCAAAACACCCGGTTGTTTGTGAAGTCCACACATAGTCCGTTTGGCCATCCAAGCTCGTACTTGTGTATTTTAACCATATTTCCGCCATCACCATCGCACCGACCAATAAACGGCTGGAACGAACCCTGCTTCAGCCAATCGGCGAAGAACACATATCTAACGGAATAATGTGACGTAATTTGAATTTGAATGAAAATCGTAAAACCGATATTATCGTAAAACTCGCATAATAGAAAGAGAAATCTTTTTAACAGGTTTTGTACAGTGCAAACATATGATCATGTTCCGATATGGCTCTTGGTGTCAAGAATGTACAAGAGGCAAAAGCAAAAGTTTACACAAGAGAAATGATAATCGGCATAGTTGCTCCAAGTCAAGAATTCAACATCGCTTGTACAGTTGCTGACGGAAGGCAATGATTAGGTTACATCGCTCCTTCACAGTGAAGTAAATCATGTGACATTGTACGCCGGTCGTCTGTTCGGAAATTAGTGCAGCTAGGCCTCACAGCGACCGATTACGTCACGCGTTGCTACTTAAATCTCTGCCCCCCAGCAAGGATCACGTGACGATAGTGTATCACGTGAAGTAAACATGGCGGCCTCCATAAACACGCCACGAAAGACTTTCATAACTTCATATTTGTTCACATTTTAAGTTACTTTTTTTTTTTAATATGACAAATTAATATTTTTAAAGGAAAGATACTATATTTTGAGGAGATAAGTCCAGAAAAAAAACAATAAAAAAAACAAACTATCCGCCTGTATTAGGGCGAAAAACTTGCTGGTGGCAGTGATATAATGTACTGTCAAGGGAAGTAATCACTGCGGGGAGTTTGGCAGCTAGGATGAAAACCGGGTGGCTAACAGACGATGTAACCCTAAACAACGAATGGGTCAGAAGTGAGGGTCGTAAAAGGGATATAGTTAACTTTGAATAACATCTGGAACATGGAATGAGACAAATAAAAGTTCTTGCTTAAATCGGTGTACGATATTTTTGCTAGTGCACAATATTTTGCTAGTGTACGATATTTTGCTTAATGTACGATATTTTGCTAGTACGATGTTTGCTTGTCCTGCATATTTGGTGGGGTTACAAAAGTCCAGGATGTGCGCTCTGTAGTCGCGCAGGAAACCTAGTTCATACAAGAAAGGATTAACGGATGTCAGGTTTATAAAAGTAAACTTGTCTTGCACGCGTATACAACAACAATAGCTTCTCGATATCATAACGGTGTTGCTGCGATTTAAATTAAACTGTAAAGCACTCACCCTGCTGCTGGATGGACAACAATAGATCTTGGACCACCCAATCCCGAGACAAGCAACTTCCGGTGTTCAGGCTCCTCAATGCGTAAAACGGAAATAGTGCGATCCGTCTGCTCCGTAAAATAAATGTTACGTGAAATCCAGTCGACGCTCAGGCCTTCAACAATCAGCTGCTTTGATATGCTAAGCGGGGTAAGTCCTGGAACAGAAATAATAAAAACAAATGTCGTCTGATACGCGTTTATACTTAGTCTAAATTAGTTAAATGTATGTTGCCATTTAATTAATCATATCAGAATGTGTTACGTGTATTTTCCTTTGACAGACACTGGACTTTGGTTCATCATTGCGATTTACATATGAACAGGATGCTACAACAAATAACACTTCTCTTGTCATTTTTCCTTGATTTCAAAACTTAATTTAATTTACTATCAATAATTGTGTGTAGTTCTTCTAACGGAGATGTTATTTCCCTCTCTTCTAGATACCAAGTGGAGATTGTTTTTCAAATACGTCACTAATTACGTCATAACTTACTTAAAATAAACAAAGTTTTAAAAAAAGTTCGTCAGCGCTTTGACATTTTTGGCGACGCGCTGGAGCGCGACGCCGATATATGGAATGCCCACTGAAATTTGCACATGGGTAAAGTTTATTTTGCTCACTTTTATAGGTTATACGACACTAAATTACTTTGTTCCTTACTACATAGTAAATGACACAACTTTGGAAGCAATTTAATAGCGATCCGTTTTGGGGGAAACACAAAACTATACAATCTGAAAAAGATAAAAGGGCACCTGCGAAGAAAAGTTGTGTTGCAAAAATCTTTTATCCACCACTGAAAACTTTTCTGCAAATATGATAAAAACTGGAGATTTCTTTTTTTATATTAAAAATTCTAAACCTAACTTTATGTACATGGAGACTCTCTACGCCCTTACGAAAGTAGACAGGAGTAGACATGTTCAATTTGCTTGTACACTTTAGTTTCATTGTTATTTATAATAATTTTGGCAACTTTTCTTCTATTGAAAACCTATTAAATGGTGTGGGTTTTGATTTTATTTTGTTTTAAACCATTCAATGGTCTTAGGAATAGACCTATACGTTATACATACTTTATCTCGAGATTTTTTTATAATATACTGAAATTCAAAACCTTCAAATAAAAATCTTTCAAATATGTCTTAGTTAATTGCTCCGATATTGCTTTAACCTGTTTACCCGTTCCAGTCTATGTGTCGCCTTTGATGCATCAACGACCTTCCTGGTATTCAAATAGATCGGTTCTCTTTTCATTGTTTGCATTTGAGAAACCTATCAGGAAGTGCGAGGTTATAGCTCTGTAAAACCTGTTTAAGCACATCAGTCGGTCCATATTGCCGACTGACCGAGCCAAGGCAGTAACTGCCGGGTTTGCTCTTTTCGTTGAATGACTCATCACACATTTGCGTCACAGATTTGTTCTTACTTTAACATTTGGCTTGCACGTGAATATCTTTGACTTGTGCCTTCAAAAAATTCGGTATATGTTGCATTGCTCATAGGACTTATTTCCTTATCCTGTCATATTTGAATTGAGGGATTGCGCATGCGTCGAAGTGGCGGGAGTATTCTAAAAGAAGAGGAAGGAAAATAATTCAATTCTGCAACAAAACACGTTTAAAATTTCTTTCCCATACATCTCTACATCATTACATCTTTGGCTTGGTTGCTGTAACCTTGCATCTTGCACTTCCATTCAAAATGATTGGTCTTTAACGATTTTTCTAGGTTGTCAATTTTGGCAAGCGTCTGAATGACGTAGAATTGTATCTACTGCTGTAAACATCCGGCGAGTAAAAGCACAGCAAAATGAAGAAATTGCATGTAATTTTGAATGAGTAAAACTGTTTCAAAGGTAAACAATGCATCCCAATAGTTTGCTATACATTTTGTTAATCATTTTGTTCCAACTTGAATGGCCTGTTTGTCCTGAAATTCCTTTGGAGAGGGCGGATCAATTCTTTGCCCAGTCAACAGCTGAAAACAATCCCTACCAGCTATCTCCTTTAACCAACCAATTTCCTTGTCATTTTGAACTCAGAATTTCAAATAAGGTTCCAGTTATCTATTCCTTATGGAATCTGTATAGAGGATGGTCCCCAAAAGCCAAAACGACCCCACGATATCGACTAGCACTGCTATATCTGTGCTCCCTTCTTATATCCATATCCTCTGACGTTGCTCTAAATCCAGGTCCTCGTAACAAGACGGAGACCAATACATCAAACTATCCATGTGGTTATTGCAAAAAGGACGTCACTTGGTCCAACATCATGTCCATTATGTGTGACAACTGTGATCAATGGTACCATGCAGATTGTCAGGGTATAGGTAACTCTACTTTTAATATACTATCCCAATCTAGAGCTACCTGGCAGTGCAACATTTGCCTTTTTTCTAATCTCACAAAAGGACTCTTTGAATCATTGAATTCAACAATTTCCTCTAAAGACTTTGAAGAAAATTCATTTAACAATCTGACTCCTAATACAAGTCTCGGAACACCCAAAGCGTCATCATCACCTAAATTTACCTATTCAGATAACACTAACAATAGAAAAACTGAACACAGTCACCTTACAGTTTTAAATATTAATTGCAGATCAGTTGTTGAAAAGAAACTTGAGCTTGCCTGTCTCACTGATCAGTTACATCCACATATCATTGCAGGCACAGAATCATGGCTAAAAGAAAAACATCTCTCCTCTGAAATCTTTGACACTGACAATTACACAGTATTTCGGAAAGACAGACAAGACAGACAAGGGGCGGTGTGTTTCTTGCTATACACCAATCTCTTCAACCTGAAGAGCAACCCCATCTTGATTCTCCTTCTTCAGAAATAATTTGGGTAAAAATAAAAATAACTGGTTTTAAAGACATATATCTGGCATCCTTCTATAAGCCCAGAGAAAATGATCAAGAAAGTCTAGATGGTCTTAAAGAATGTCTCTCAAAAATTCCTCAAAGTAGTAATATAATGGTCTTAGGCGACTTCAATCTTCCCCATATCGATTGGTCAAATGAGGAAATATCATCAAAATGCCCTTGTAGGTCAGTTTATGACAACTTTTTTGAATTAATTAATAATTTCAATCTCTCCCAAGTGGTAAAAATCCCTACCAGAGGTCCAAATACTCTTGACTTATTCCTTACCAATAATCCTAACCTTGTTCACAACATTAATAGTTTACCACCTCTTGGACTAGGAGACCACGACATCATCCATCACGAGCTATTAATTAACCCAGGCAGTCGCCTCCAAAAACCTAGGAAGATATTTTTATATAACAAAACAGATTGGGAAACATTTAGGACAGATATGAAAGACCAACAAGACACTTACTTTAAGACAACGTACAAACAGAATACAGAGACAAAATGGACAGTTTTCAAAAACATACTCAAAAAACTTACTGATAAATACATTCCATCAAAAATATGTAAAAACAAAGAAAACCTCCCATGGATAACTAAAGAAATTAGACGACTAATGCATAAACGGGATAAACTATACTGTAAACATAAACAACACAGAAAGTCAGACAAATTAAAAGAAATCAAACATCTGATCCAGAGAAAAATACGCCAGTCATACAACTGCTATCTTGAAAAAATCCTGATTGATGATAATACAAACACAGATAACCCTAGACCCAGTAAACGTTTTTGGACATTTATCAAACAGAAAAAATCAGATAATAACAGCATATCCTCTCTCAAATCAGATGGTAACACCTTTACTTCCCCACAAGATAAAGCCGACATACTAAATAAACAATTTCAGTCTGCCTTTACAACCCCTCAACCTCTAAAACTTAGTCACATTACCGAAATGCTCTCCCCTCTTAACCCGTTTAAACCAAAAATGCCAAGTATACAAATCTCTGTGCCTGGTGTAATGAAACAACTAAAACAGCTCAACCCTAGCAAGGCATGTGGCCCAGACAACATATCACCTAGAGTCCTGAAAGAATTACACCAGCCCTTAGCCCCCATCCTTGCTGACATATTTACCACATCACTCACTGAAGGCAATATCCCAGCTGATTGGAGAAATGCTTCTGTTAGCCCTGTCTTCAAGAAGGGGTCAAGGACAAAACCTGCCAACTACCGGCCTATCTCACTTACATGTATTTGTTGTAAATTAATGGAACACATACTAGTCTCAAATATCATGACATTTTTAGATGCCAATAATCTCCTTTATCAACATGGTTTTCGATCTAAATTAAGCTGTGAAACACAACTTATCCAGTTTGTACAAGACCTACAAGACACCATCAATGCAGGTAAAGAAACTGATGTTATTATCATGGATTTTAGTAAGGCTTTCGATAAAGTGGATCACCAAAGGCTCCTTCTCAAATTAAACAGAATTGGTGTAAACCCCACTGTAACTTCTTGGATCAAATCATTCCTATCTGGCCGCTCTCAGAGGGTTGTCCTTGATGGTGAAATGTCCTCAAGTTGTGATGTACTGTCTGGAGTTCCTCAGGGGTCAGTCTTGGGTCCCTGCCTCTTTCTTATATACATAAATGACATGCCCATTAATATACTCAGTAACATCCGTCTCTTCGCTGATGATACCATAGCCTATCTTACCATTACTTCATCAGAAGATTGCCAAGTACTGCAGACCGATTTGGACAAACTCCAAGCATGGGAAGAAGAATGGTTGATGTCTTTTAATCCCGAAAAATGTGAAGTCCTACGAGTCACAAACAGGAAGAAACCTATCATCTTCCCTTACAAACTTCATGGTGTAATACTTCAGTCATCCACATTTGCCAAATACCTTGGAGTAACCATCTCCCCAACCATTTCTTGGTCTAAACACATTAACACTCTTGCTACTAAAGCTAACAACACTCTTAAATTTATCAAAAGAAATATTCAAACTGACATCCCAAAACTCAAGGAAGTAGCATACAAAACATATGTCCGCCCATGTTTGGAGTATTGCGCCTCCGTCTGGGACCCCTGGCAAAAGAAATACATTAACCAGATTGAAATGGTACAACATCGCGCAGTAAGATTTATACTGAATGACTACAAATATACCAGTAGCATTACTAACCTTCTAAGAAAGATCAACTTACCAACCCTAGAAACACGCCGTAAAGTTACTTCATTATGTATGTCTACAAGATCAAACACAACCTTGTAAGGATACCATTCCCACACTATATACACCATACACAGAGGCACAGATGTAGTATCCCCTTCTCCAGGATTGATGAACACAGGCATTCGTTCTTTCCACGCACAGCAAAGATCTGGAACAGTCTACCACCAGACATTGCTCAGGCGGACAGCCTGGCCTTATTCAAGGCCAAGCTGTACAGCCACTGCTTCTAACCAGAGTGCTACAAATGATCATCATCCACCATTATCACCTCATCCATCACCCCCATCACATCATTTGTTCTTCATCATTCAATGAACATCCATCATTTATCTTTTATTGTAGCACCCTGGGCAAAGCAACCTACCTGCAAACCACACCAGACTTCTGTAATTTAATATCTATGACATTTTTATAACTGTGCAGGTACAGAAACCAACCCAAACACCTATGAAAATTACCTCCCCAAAACATTACATTTTATATTACTCCTAAAGTTTCTGACAGCGCACTCCACATAATACTCTGTATAGAGGGTTTTGGAGTATATGGCAGATTCCTGATTTCGTGATTACAACCTGGCATAACACGCAGTTGTTGTTCTTATATCGAGTGACATGTCTTTATGAAACTATTTGACATTTAAACCAAAAACGCATTTTTACAACTTGCAGCCTGTGTTTTCACTCTACGCTTTTTGAACCCAAAGCAGACTACATATACACCCAACAGCAAAGTATGATGTGTGACTCTTATTGCACGAAATGTATACGCGTTGCAAAGAAAAAAAGAATACAATCAATAGAAAAGCACTTATCTGCCATAATACCGTTGATTTAGTCAACATAAACTTAAAATCACATTATGAACTGAAATTTTTGTGCACCTACAATTAACATACGAACAGGAAAAATAACTTAACATTCTGTAATCCGTATTTCTTTACCAATTGTATTTAGGAACAGTTAGTACCGACTAAATGTAATAATTGTATTTTTATGTTCAGTACGCTAGTTCTGACTACATAGTAATAACTGCAAAGTCGTAAGCGTTCTTATACCCGACCAAACTTGACTCAGCTCAGATTCCCCACGCAAAAATATAGTTCTGTATTTATTTCATCTTTTGAAAGATGCATTATTTTTTCGACCAACACATGATTATATTTAGTTCAGTTAACGTGACCAAAATGATTTTCTGCAGGTCATCCGTTTTATAAGTTATAGGTGCAAAATGCATACCAATGATTAAAATCGAACATAAAAATTGTCGTACATTTAAGATCAACTTTTGAAAGATGCATTTAATATTTCGACTAACACACGATTACATGACTTCATTAAACGTGACCAAACTCATTTTTGCAGGTTCTCCACATCGTAAGTTAAAGGTGTAAAACGCATCTCTTTTTAATTAATGAATGAAACGACTGATTAAATGAATGAAACTATTTGCAGATGTGTAAGGGCCACTGGCTTAGTGACAGAATCCATTTTAAGTAACAAGGCTCCATCGCTTCATGGCAGGTAGCTCCTGTCCCTAAAATAAATACTTTTCTGAAAAACTAAAAGAATGAAAGCATATTAAACTTTGCAGGTTGCTTGACTTAAATAAATAAAGGCCACGAACTCATTGACCACAGAAAGTAAAATTCAAACATTTATCATCAACTTACGATCAGAGGCGGCAGTTTAGAAAAGTCAGTGAAACAGCCGTCTGCACCTACGATCAGCATCTGCTTGGTACACCATCCCAGACTGTTAATATCTATCCCTGCCCCTTATTATTAATGGACGTTGTTAGCGTCATGTGATCAAGACGCTTAGCATTCTTCAGTAAACATTCAGTAAAAGCGTGTGTAAGACCATGACTAGGCATCTTAATGTCTCATGTAAACAAAGAGGACCATGTTGCAACGGCAATTAACATCTTTTTTCCCAGCACATACACGGGTAGCGAAAGTAGTACTTGTAAATGACTTTAGCAAAACACAAACATGTCTTCCGAAAGTGAAACAACAATCGAAATCAGTCTTCCGAAAGTGAAACTACAATCTAAATAAAACTACAAAACTGTTGTTCTGTAAGGATTGACTCACCAAATACACGTGGCTGCAGTAAGACAGTGATAAAATGACATGTGCAATATGTACCGATGAAGGAAAAGAAAACCCATTTACCCAATGTTACAACCAGACATTGTCTTCTACCTTTCATAGGTCTGCACTAAGACGTTTACAGGTGAAACAATTCCAGGAGAACTCTGCTACACCCCAAACGTGAGTACAATAGCTGCACAGTGTGAGGTATAAGGAGTGTAAGCAAACTGTTGTATCTATATCAGTATATGTATATGATAACGTGTAAGCAAACTGGTGTATCTTTATGGTAAATATTAAAATCAAAATTAATTAAAATCCTTTTAAACATGCCTCAATACAATTAAAGACCAGAATCGAATATTTCCAAACTAACAGCATTATAATTTTAAGCATTATTATAAATCAAAAGCTGAAAAAGTCACAGTGGCGTCGCGCAGTAGAATTACTCAAACGGGTGTCAAAAGCTGAACATAATGGTAAAATGACTAATGATGCAAAACAAAAGTGATTACAAAACGAGAGGGTCATGATGGCCATTAATTGCTCACGTGGGGACTGGGCTTTCAGTAGGCTCATATCTGGCGTCAAGTGATTAAGAGATATTGACTTTAGAAATCTTTGGTAAAGATTGGACCATTAGTGTGGTCACTGGGCTGATCACATTTTCTAGAATTTTACCTAGTGACCTACTGAACCCACGTAACACATTTCAAAACATAAGATTTCATACTGGCAAACATTCTGGCAGAGTTTGGTGAAGATTGGGTTTTAAGTGTAGCCTCTAGTATGTTCAGAAGGTTTTTCTAAGATTTGGCATAGTGATCAACATTTTGACCCCATCTGACCCAGTTACAACCTTTTCTAAGATTCCATGCAGGCAAACATTCTGGGCAAGTTTGGTGAAGATTGTGTCATAATTGTGACCTCTAGTGTATTTACAATGGTTTTCTTAGATTTGACCTAGTGACCTACTTTTTGACCATACATGTGACTATTGAATGTTCACAAGTTTTTCCTAAAAATTTGACCAAGTGATCTACTTTTTAACCCCACGTGACCCCAAAACGAACGCATCCAAGATTTCATGCAGACAAACATGCTAGCCAAGATTGGTAAAAATTGGGCTATAAATGTGGCCTCTAGTGTGTTCACAATATTCTATTATAGCAACACATCCTTTCCATAGACTTCATTCCCATGGTTACCCATGAAAAAGACATTGATTTCTTTCCACATCATTTGCTGTTCATGAGGTTTATTTGCCATTTTGAGCATGCCTTGTTTTGTTTGTTTGTTTTTCAATAAAATATTTGCCATGGTTATTCCACCAATTAACCTACCTTGTTTACGAGTATTGGGACCAATTTAACACTTACTTGTGCCATTGATGGGCGACTTGAACACCGCTTTGTTAGAAATATCGGATATGTAGAGTGTGCCATTGGCTACATCGTAGTCAATAGCAACGAAGTTGTTGTCCGCCATTTTGCTCGTCACGGGTTTAATGGCGTCTACAGAGTTGTTAATCGCACCCTCTAACGGTATGGCTCTGACAGAGTGCTTTGTGGCAAAAATTAGAAATTCGTTGACGGCTGGAAGAAAATATTATTTTATTATTTTCTTAAAAACACAAACTGAACAAAAGGCATGCTTATGAACTCCGAGCAAAATAAAACGAATGGCTGTGATTATATTTATATGAATAACAATTGTTCCACTCACTTAACATCACCATCCCACGCCCACACACGAGTCTTAATGATGAAACTAAAACCTAACCACCACATGTCTACTTCTTAACGACTCAAATCGACAAAACTACTAATAATATTTGAAAGTCATCGCGAAAACGTCTTACGTTGACAAGAGATGCCATCTTGTCCGAGTTGGTACCCCGCCTCGCACTTGCAACGAATACCACGTCCGTTATCTTCTGTCAGATGACTCAGTACGCAGATATGATCACAATTGGACCGGAAACATGGGTTGCGAGCTTCAAAACATATATTAAAACTTAATCAAACCCAAATAAACAGTGATAAACACAATCCAACGTGTACAAAGTTAACAAAACAATAAATCTCTTCACATTAACCCATTCAAATTGGAAAACACGAAAAATTACGACAATAACGTCACTTCCGGTTACTTACCTCTGTCAAAGCTCTGTAGTGCAAGGTGATTTACTTTGACGGAAGTCAGTTTATCGGTGGATTCCCAGACCGACTGGACACGTCCACTTTTAAACTTGGGGACCTGAAACACTCCCATTTTGGTTGCGTCTACCCAGTATATCTGGTCCTCAAACAAAGAAACACTGACAGGAGCTGGAATGTTGATACCGCCTGAAAGGATCGTCTTTCTGTTCATTGTATAATAAAAGAACGACTACAGTTACCATTTGTTAAAAAGGCAAAACACATATGCCAAAGGAAAATACATTCCTGTTTATGACACTCCTTTAACTTATGTCGAAGTCACATGGTTAATGACATAAAATTCTTTTTAGGGGTTAAACCCAACAATGATTGATTGTGATATAGACACTTCATTTCCCTTTATATACACCGTATGCCATGTTGATATTTTTTCGGCACAGCTGTTTAACCTTTCTTTTAAATAATTTAGAGATGCTGACCTAAAACAAGGCAGTCCGTATTGGTAAAGCCTACTACCCATTTCATCGTTATGTTTATCGAAACCAGAAAGACAACCACTTAAAGGTGGTATTCAACAATTTGGACCGAAAATATTTTAATTAAACATCTTAATAAACTAATGTTGCCTGAACAAATATTGCAAATATGCTGTTAATTGATGTCCTACACCTGTCTGAAAGTGTACCATAACGCCACAACTGTCATTACAAACATGTTTTTCCTGTCTGAGCAACGTTGCACAGTTAGCTATTTTTACATTAAGACAATCACGTGACCATTTATGTTTTAGCTCATTTACGTCATCCGCGGTGACGTCGATGTCTATTTTAGCAGAAATCCCAATCGTTCTTATTTACAGATTTGAACAGAATGAACATTTTAAGAGATGACTAACGAGTTTTACTGTCCCACAATTAAGAAGATACTGTTGCAAATCGTCACAACTCACACTAATATGATGTCTTTCTACAAAAATTAAGCACAAATACCCCAAACAGAGGTCAGATATTGTTACATATATAATTTACAGGCAAACTGTCAGATACCATCTTTAACAAAACATGCAAACTGTTAACAAAGTCTGCTGCTACTTCTTAAGACAAAGTTATTTTTCACACACACACACACACACACACACAAACACACACACACACACACACACACACACACACACACACACACACACACACACACACACACACACACACACACGCACGACGCACGCACGCACACACACACACACACATATGGTAATAGTGGCTTCCCTCCTAACGCTCAGGGACAGCATTACGCATAACTCGTCCGTGTCAGTATAATGGACCGGCCGGGTTTAGTAACTGGGCACCTCATAAGTGCCCCTGTGGTAATAGAAATGTGGCTGCATAGGAATGGTCAAAATGCCGGCAAATCCCATCCCATAAATAGACCTAGTAAAATAGCAACACAACAATCTGTCAGCACAAGATTAAACAAATAGCCAGTGCGAAAGCGCTCAAAGACTTATGGGTAGTATAGCCATTACATCTTTTTTATTCATAACAGTTTTCAGGCAGTTTAGCTGACTTGGTTGGAGCACAGTTTGTCACTCCTACTTCCCTAGCAACCTTTGAAATAAAATATCGTCCATTCTAAAGCTGTCAAACAGACGTGAACAGTACGTATGTTGCACGCGAAAGTAGGCTTCAAAACATATTTAATGTTGTACTATTTTAATATAATGAACAAATGACTTTTTATTTATTATTAAATATGTTATAAATTATTAAACGCCATACTCAATACAAATAAACGTGTTATGAAAAAGAAATACAGACCTATAAGTATATATACGATTTTATAGAATGAGAACATTCGGAACTCCTCACAACGTTCTGCCTCCACCGTCCCAAATAAACAGTGTTAAATATTTTGTCCAGAAAATGTATACCCGTAAATAACGTATAATTGTATCTTAGTTCGTACAAGTTCTTTATCGCCAAATATTTCAAAGATAGTTCTTTTTATCATTTGACATTCCGCAGTTTGTACGTAACCTCTTACCCTATTGTTTTTTGACAGTGACAGTTTATATTCATGCATACCTTAAGTGGTCATAAGCAGAATCACAACAAAACACACGTAAACTTTTGTGTAAATTATGTTATCATTTACCACGTATTTGCACTAACATAACTAGGCCGCAGTAATGAGCAGAATAAAAACAAGAGGGCCATGATGACCCTTAATCGCTCGCCTGATGACACAGGCTTTTAGTAGGCTCAAATCTAACATAAAGTAATTAAAAGTTTTTTACTTTAGAAATCTTTGGTGAAGATTGGACCATTAGTGTGGCACTGGGTTGATAACACTTTCTGGAATTTTACCAAGTAACCTACAAAATCCACATGACTCATTAAAACATATGTAAGATTTTATACTGGCAAATATGCTGGCCAAATTTGGTGAAGATTGGGCCATCAATGTGGCCTCTTAAGTGTTTTCACAAGGTCTTTCTAAACTGTGACCTAGTGACCTACTTTTTGACCCCACGTGACCCAATAATATAGTCATCCAAGATTTGATGCAGACAAACAATCTGATCAAGTTTGGTGAAGATAAGGCTATGAATGTGGCCTCTAGTCTGTTCACAAGCCTTTTCTTAGATTTAACCTAGTGACCTACATTTTGACCCCACGTGACCCAGTTATAAACTCATACAAGATTTCATGGAGGCACACATAATGATCAAGTTTGGTGAAGATTGGGCCATCAATAGGGCCTCTATTGTGTTCACAAGCTCTTACTAAGATTTGAAATAGTGACCTACTTTTTGACCCGACGTGACCCAATAATAAGCTCATTCAAGATTTCATGCAGACAAGCATTCTGATCAAGTTTGGTGAAGATTGGGCCATAAATGGGGTCTCTAGTGTGTTCACAAGCTTTATCTAAGATTTGTCTTAGTGACCTACTTTTTGACCCCACGTGACCCATTTACCAACTCAACTAAGATTTTATGCAGACAAACATTGTGACAAAGTTTGGCGAAGATGTGGCTATAAATGTGGTCTCTAGTGTGTTCACAAGCTTTTTTTCTAAGATTTGACCTAGTGACCTACTTTTTGAACCCACGTGATTCAGTTACCAACTCATCCAAGATTTCATATAGCCAAACATTCTGGCCAAGTTTGATGATGATTGGCCTATAAATATGGCCTCTAGTGTGTAAAAAGTTTTCCTAAAATTTAACCTACTTTTTGATCCCAGGTGACCCAATAATGAATTCATCCAAGATTTCATACTAAACTGTTGACGCCGGACGACGAGCGACGGACGCCGAAAGACGTACGAAGCGGTATCACAAAAGCTCCGCTTGAGCACGTTGTGCTCAGGTGAGCTAAAAACCGATATCAATATGCCAATAATAGGCAAGGTAGGAAGGATATCTCTGATGAGAATCTGAGTACAGCAGTAACATGTCCTTCGCTATCAAGCGTAAGCGATCGCACATTGATTAACTACGCGCCTAGTCGAAGAACTTTTTTTTATTATTCTTTGGTTTTTTAATTATTATGGAGTTCAATAAGTTTGCACAAGAGCATTATGCAGAAATCATGTCGTTGAATATAACAGATTCAATTGAAGATTTGCAGTAATGACACTAACCAGAACTGATCCGCATATATTTGTATCTGTGTTCTGTTGCAGAGGTTCTTCCACTGTGTATTTTGCATTTGTGATTCTAGTATTTGCATAAATATCAATATAACATACACCCTAACCTGCTTTCTCTTTTTTAAGTGAAATTGATCATGTATACAGTAGTGATTATAACTTGCCTCAACTGTTTACATATAATGGCAGAGACCAGTTACTGCGACCGTGTTTTACTGATTGGTTCAGCCAGTCTATGGCTGCAAGTTTTATACTCTCAACAACTGTCTTTTTTATAGTGTTCTTTTATTTTATAAATGTTACCTGTGTAATCCATCATAGTCTACAGTTTCTATGGCATCCAGGCGTAAATCTGTCCAATACAAACGTCTGTAACAAAAATGCACCATTAATTTAAAAAAAAAATCCAAGACAGACGAAAGGAACAAATCAACATAACAGGGCCATGATGGCCCTAAATCGCTCACCTGAGGAAACGGGGTTTTAGTTAGCTCATATCTGGCATCACGTAATTAAAGGGCTATTAACTTTAGAAATCTTTGGTGAACATTGTAGTTTTAGTGTGAGACCACTAAGCAGATTTTTTTTCTAGAATTTTATCTAGTAACATACTGAATCCACGGGACCCTGTTCGAAACATATCTAAGTTTTCATATAGACAAACATTCTGGCCAGGTTTAGTGAATATTGGACCATAAATGTGGCATTTAAGCGTGTTCACAACGATCTTTTTCTTTACAACTTGACGTAGTGACCTAATTTTTGAACCCACGTGGTCAAATGTCGAATTCATCTAGTATTTCATGAAGGCAAACATTCTGACCAAATTAAATGAAGATTGGCCTTTAGTGTGTTCACAAGTTTTTTTCTAAAATCTGACCTAGTGACCTACCTTTGGACCCCACGTGACCCAGTTACAAACTCAGCCATGATCTCATGCAGGCAAATTTACTGGCCAAGGTTAGTGAAGAATGATGGGCCATAAGTATGGTCTCTAGCGTGTTCACAAGGTTTTTCTAACATTTGACCTAATGTCTTTGTTTTTGACCCCACGTGACCCAATTAAGAACTCATCCAAGACCTTATGCGAATGTGAGCTAAAACGCACTTTCAGAAATATGAAAACAAGCAGTAAAAGTCACTATTCACGGAAAAAGAGGATGTAGTTCAGAACTTTACGGAAGCCGACTTTGGATTAAATAAAATAAATGATAAATTCTATCTACAAAACTTAACAATGTGATTAACATACGTTCATGCTCATTCGAGCATTCGAAAAAATCAGGCTTATTTATGGGAAATTAAGGGTTGACTTGAATATCTTACGAGAGACTAATTTTCGAATACCACAAATTAAATAGGCCATCCCTTCAATTAAATGTGCCAAATTTGCATTAGTCTAATAGAGTTGCCGATATTTTTTTCCTTAAAACGTGGCTATTAATATTTCACCTGGTAAATAACAAACATTCTGTATTGTTTTTGTCTCTTATTTAGGTAAATTATTTCTTCGATTATAAGGTATTTAGCGTTGCTTTTCTTACAAGAATAATACTACAGCGTCTCCCCACTTTCCCCCATCTGACAAGAGTAAAAAGTGGACACCGTTGTTTCGAATGATTGTCATACATGACGTCATTACCAAGCTCAAAGTAATACATCATCTCTTTGGGTGTTCTATTTCGTGTAATGTCCTGTCTTCGTGCTTTGTTCAATTTTACATTCAGCTTGCACGTATATTCACATACCTTTGTCAAGTGATACCTCAAATTTTAATATGCATGTGTATGTTTGTCAAACTCATTGTACCTTTTTTTTTTGAAAAACTAAATTGTTCAAATTTAATTCAAGAAATAGATGTTCGACTTAAGCAAAATGATGATTAAAGTTCAATTCAAGCAATAGATGTTTGAAAGAAAAAAATCTGAATTCAGATAAATAAATCGAGAAATTGATGCTCAATTAACATTGTACAGAATGATGTTTGATGTAATGTTGGGATATAATTAAATATAATAATGGGCATACAGAAATAAACTTAAACTTATATCACAAAAATACAGAAATAATCTAATAAACAAGAAACAATAAACAAGCACCTTGCGCGGATGTCGAGGCTGAGACTAGCAGGGGAGACCACTTTGCCGAGCCGGAGATCGAACTTGCCAGATCCATCCATAAAGGTGCGTACAATTGTGGGAGAAATCAGAGGTTTCCGACCGTAATCAGTGTAAAACAAATACCTGTAAAACATGTTATTAGCATGGGAATTGTTGGTTTAAATAATATGCAGATAAATAACGTCTGTCTGTCTTTCTGATCCATGCAACATTGAAGGTATGCAAATAATAAGAAGAGCAAAAATTACAACAATAGAATCAACAACAAGTATTACAAGGGCATTATCACATGTACGACGACCACTACCACCACTTCCAAACAACACCACCAACAACAACCTACCCAGTAGAGGGATCCACCGCTACCGCCTTTATGTTATGAATCCCGTAGCTCAAAATGTTGGTCTGTCTGCCAGTTTGTGTATTATACAGGTTGATCTTGTTAGAGAGACAATCCGCTATATACAGGTTCTGACCTATCCAGTCATAGGAGAGACTGCACGGTTTGGACAGGCCATCAATGTCTAGTTGAGTAGTGACACCTTTCCGGTTGCTGAACTGGTATATCTGAGAAAAAGAACAATATCAATTGAAGTAATTACAATAGTTCCGTTTTAACTTGATATTTAAAACAACTAAAGCTACACGGTCCGTCATTCCTCGAATAGAAAAGCAATCACCGCGGATGCTTGACACAGACTTTTTCCGAAACAAGTAAGTCTGCAAACGTTAGTGGTTAAGATATATCAAAATGGACATAAAGCTTTGAAATCAGTTTATATAAAAAGTGTATACACTTTCAAAAGTCAAACTGGATTTTACATCGACTTTGTTATTAGCATATCTTGAAGTTTGGCCTTAAACCGACCATGTTGTTGTATTGGGTGCGATAGCACTGAATACTTAGTAACCATAATTTCCCAATCGAACGATTTCTTAACGACAGACGTTTACAGCTTCCGCTAAGTACTTCCACTGCGGAAAAGTGCTGACAAACTTTTCTTAGCTTTCCACAATCAAGCGTTCTTGACCATGTAATGTGTGCTGTAAGCCATTTGTACTTAACACAAAACTTGAAAAGGGTTGTGATAATGTTGCTATATTAAGCAACCAAACGCGCACGGATATACATTTCATTAATATAACTCATTCCTGCAATTTATTCATAGATATATTCGAAGCTCTCGACCTTTCCCTAGGCATGAATTTGGGTTGTGTATTTCCAGCAGACTTCGATTTGTGAGGCTGAGTGAAGAGGGTCACCCCGTGTGTGAAAACGTTTATGATGTGTACCTCTTACAACAATGCAAACATTGTTAGCATACAATATTGATGTATCATCAATGTATGAACTATATATAATTAAAATCTGGATAGATGCGGATGTATGCAAAAAACAGCAACTATTGTTTATCTAAAGTTTCAATCGGAACTCCTCGGTTATTATGCACAGTTGATCGGTTGCTGTTCGGGCAATGTATGTTAAGCCTGGTAAGCGATAATAGGTCTGCAGATAATGATCAATATTTATTCCGAGATAAATCAAATGTACATCGTGGCTGAAAGCAGGCGAGTCTTGAGCTGAAAAACATAAGATAAAGAGTAAACATTGGGTCCAGAGTGGTTACTTGCACTTTTGATTGTACAGCACTTTTTATTTATTTATCTATTTTCTATTTTCCAAATTTGGTATGCGCACACACAAAGTGGCAGTATCGTCAGCGATTGATGGCGGCCTCAAACTGGTAGAAGTTGAAGTCTCTAGCATCTGATTACAGAAATCGCATGTATTTTATTAAAATTACAATACTTTCTTTATCATTTGGGAAGTTACATTATTGGCTTGAATGTTTTCAGTAAATCTCGACAAAAAGTATGTATAACTTATAACTTAATACAAAATAAAAACAAAGACGACACTGTGTCAAAGGTTTTGTAAGATGTTACATATGTAGATGTTACATATGTAAATGTTACATATGATGATGTTACATATGTAAATGTTACATATGTAGATGTTACATATATAGAAAAAAAGTGAAAAGGTTATTATATTTAATTATAAAACAAGCAGAAATTGCACATGTGCAGCAGCTTCACATTACACAAATAAGTATTGTTCAGATAGTATTTCTCTCCATCGTATTATGTTTTTTTCTTTCTCAGGAACTTATTGCTTATTTTCAAAGTAATTTTGAAAGATACAGACAGATACAAATAAATAAATAAATAAATAAATAAATAAAATTGAACGCCGTTTACCGAATAAGGACCCATATTTTATCAGGTTTAGAAAGTCCGCAAAACAATCTTTCCCCATGGCCAAATTTCAGTGAGCACTCCTTATATAGGCGTCGCGCTAAAGAGCGTCGCCAAAAACTGCCCGCAAGTAGTCAAGTCGTGCAGGGTTAATCCTTTGTGCTTCTAAAATCCAGCTTTCTTATAACTCCCAGTTATAAACTGCCTCCCAGATGTACTCCCGTGTGATCTGAATCTAAATTCGGATTGTCTCGTTCTTTTCCGAATACGTGCGATAACTTTACAATCAGACGCTATGAGCTATCGACATACAAGCGACTTTACACTGAGACGCTATGAGCTATCAACATACGAGCGACTTTACACTGAGACGCTATGAGCTATCGACGTATGAGCTACTTTACACTGAGACGCTATGAGCTATCGACATATTAGCTACTTTACACTGAGACGCAATGAGCTATCGACATATTAGCTACTTTACACTGAGACGCAATGAGCTATCGACATATTAGCTACTTTACACTGAGACGCTATGAGCTATCGACATATTAGCTACTTTACACTGAGACGCAATGAGCTATCGACATATTAGCTACTTTACACTGAGACGCTATGAGCTATCGACATATTAGCTACTTTACACTGAGACGCAATGAGCTATCGACATATTAGCTACTTTACACTGAGACGCTATGAGCTATCGACATATTAGCTATTTTACACTGAGACGCTATGAGCTATCGACATATGAGCTACTTTACACTGAGACGCTATGAGCTATCGACATATTAGCTACTTTACACTGAGACGCTATGAGCTATCGACATATGAGCTACTTTACACTGAGACGCTATGAGCTATCGACATATTAGCTACTTTACACTGAGACGCTATGAGCTATCGACATATTAGCTACTTTACACTGAGACGCTATGAGCTATCGACATATTAGCTACTTTACACTGAGACGCTATGAGCTATCAACATACAAGCGACTTTACACTGAGACGCTATGAGCTATCGACATATGAGCTACATTACACTGAGACGCTATGAGCTATCAGCATACGAGTTTGATTGACCATAGATGATATGAATAACGTCTGTCATAAAGGAGACGCATAAGGGATACGGCAAATACCTCAGCCTACCAGATAATACTTAGTCAGTGAAGCACTCGGTCAATGAGTGATATTCCAGCGCTTATTTGTTGATTCATTAACTTGAGCTTCATATGTATCTAAAATGTATCATATATTATCACTTGAACATCTAGTTTAAAGAGATTACAAAATTAATAGCAACCTTTGAAACAAGTCTGGACAAAATTGACACGTCTATACCCAATCGGCATACATTACATATTTGTTTCTGTACTCGGACTATTCTTCCCAGGCCGCGAGTAGTAAAAGAACAATTTTTCGTGCCTCCGAAGTTCAGCTTTCTCATAACCCCTGACACTTTCGCAAGAGATACCACAAAAAACAATACCATGCTCATACAAATAATGGTTATGGGTAAACTATTCACGGTACAGTAATTTTTGAACTTCACAAAAAATATGCGTACTTTGGGCGCATAAATACAAACCTATCCTCAACTAAAGAACACTGACCCAAATCAGAGAATAAGTGAATCAACGTTTTATTAAAAAAGGAAACCTTTCAAAGTGCTGAAACATTGTGTGTGACGCTTACCTTGTATGGCCTAGATGACCTTGAAAAATTTAAAAGCATTGTTTGTTTTGATAGACTTATTTGATGCCACCCCAACAGTACATTTTATTGTTTAATTTCTTGTGAATATTGCATATTTCAATGTTTAAAGAATTCGTGTGTATCTTGTGATTTCATTTTTATGTAAGATTGTTTTATACCTATTGCAATAATGTTCATGTTTTACCAATTGCTTATGCATTGCGTGTCAAAATCACCATACATTAATTACATTCCACTTATTTAAGGTGTATTAGCCTTTTGTTCCCAATTTTCGGCCTCTTTACAAAATAATCTCTCAAATGCAATTGTCAGTTCAATAAATTGACCATAACTTTAACAGTAAAACAGTTAAGAGTATTGTTTGCGATTACACACATATCATTAAATGATCAAATGTTTTTTACAGAATAGCGATCTTTACAAATCTTATTGGATAAATATGGCCTAATTCTGGCCCAGTCATTTATAATTTCTCATAATTTCGACTCGTCTAGTTGGTCAGAGTCATTCTCCACAATAATTGAAATTCTGCCATTAATATTTTGTATCAAGTTAGTATTTTATCATTTGCATTTTTCCGCGTATACCTATTGTGATATTGTCGAATTAAAATGTGTACATACAAAACTAGAGAGGTAGTGGAATATTTGTTTTCATAAATCGTTCGTGTTTAGCGTATTTACTTTTAATTACCACTTCTAAGAGACTTAAAATAAAGAATTTTTGTGTAGTTCATCTAATCGAAATAATACCCCTTTTTTCTAAACACTATGTAGACATTATTGTTCAATGATGCCACTACTTTCGTTATAACTTATCAAAGAAAAGATCAGCGCTTGGACATTTTGTATTCAAATAGATCAGTTTTCTTTTCATTGCTTGCATTTGAGAAACCCATCAGAAAATGCGAGGTTAGAGCACTGTATAACCGGTTTAAGCACCCCAGTCGGCCCATATTGCCAACTGACCGTTCCTATGCGGTAATTGTCGGGTTTGTTCTTTTCGTTAAATGACTCATCACAAACTTGTTCTTACTTTTACACTTGGCTTGCGAGTGAAATACCTTTGTCCTGTGCCTTTTCAGATTTTGATATATGTTTAAGTGCTCATAGGACTTTGTCATATATATTCTTATTCTGAAATATTTCAGGACGTTTTATATTTTTGGAAAACACATTTGTGAAGTCTGATTGCCAAAGAAATATAGAAAAGAAAACACGAGAAGGCTGAAAATACGAGAAAATACTTTACTTAATGCTGACTATTGTAAAACGTTTAAGTACCAAGTATTAATTCATTGGATAATTCAGTTATAATTGACCTCGCAAATTGCAAACACTGAATACTACAGTGCAATCGGCGCTTTGATATTTTAAATGCTTTAGCTTACCGGATCTGGTAGTGCAGTCGTCAGAGCGACGGCTCCGGGTACAGGAAGCATCGGGGTCGATCCCTGGCCGCAACATACCAAAGTGGTTAAAATGGTAGAAATATATCTCCCTTGCTTACTCTGAAGCACATATAAGGGTAGTATCACGACTGATTGGCCATATGTCAGGATAATGTGACAAGGTGTGTAATCATGCCATGTGTTTAAGGCACGCTATACACAGTGAAGGCTATATCTGCTTCCAGTGGACAAACTCTCCAAATAAATGAAAGAATGATGTTGGAATGATTAACCCATTAAAAATAATAAAAACCACGCAAAACGCACCTTATAATCAGTTTCATCGATCCAAAAGAGGGTTAACTCAAAAATGTCGATGTCAAGATCAACGATTCGGCCCTGCACGATAACTTTCGGCTGAGAACCGTCCAAAGACATCGTGGTTATTCCAGTGGACGAACCGACATACAGAAATGCTTGTCCTGAAGGAATTGCAAAGAAATATGGATAATTTATAAAAAATATTGCATTGTTTTGTCAAAGGAACAAGGCATACTTCCGTTGAATACAGTCTCGTTCTAGAGGGGGTGGGAGGGTGTGTGTGTGTCTCTCTCTCTCTCTCTCTCTCTCTCTCTCTCTCTGTGCGTGCGTGCGCGTGCGTGCGTGTGCGCGCGCGTGATGCATGTGTGTACGGGTTTTACACACACACACACCCTCCCATTATGTCCTGTTCATACACACATGCACACACACACACACACACACACACACACACACACACACACACACACACACTCACAAACAACAAAAAATTAAGATTATCTTCAAAATAGGAAATTAGATGCCAAAACATAGCAACAGGCTGTTATTAAAGAGACAAAGGCCATGTCAAGGGTTCTACTTTCGGTCGGTATTAAGTCAAACCACCCATAGCTGGTAGTAATAAGGCATCGCAGCTCTTCGGCGAGACCTTTTTCAGAAAAAAGAACTGCGTATTCCACCCTTAACAGCGTAGCTTGCAACAATTAAATGTAGCTGGCAATTATACACAAGAGGGCTATGATGACACTATATCGCTCACCTTAGTGCCGTAGACAATTAGCCCTTAAAACTATGCTTTTTTGGACAGATAAAAATTCTTTGAACAATCTTCATACAAGGTCACTAAAGAAATACATTAACCATTTATCACAGCTTTTGAGGTTTCTGATTTTCAAACTTTTCCTATATAGCCATATAGGGAAAATGGAAACACCATTGGTGGCCTTGTTATTTGATGGATCAAAATGTTTTGAACAATGTTGATGCATGACCACCCAAGAAACATGTATACCAATCATCAAGGTCATAGATATTAGTTTCTGACAATAATATTTTCAATGTTTTCCTATATAGCAGTTTGGCTTATTTGACGAGAGGTTTAAGAGAAGGTTTTGTTAGAAAATGTCGAGGACAGACGCTTAACACCGGACGGTGGGCGATCACAATAGCTCAACTTGAGGATAAGCTCAGGGGAGCTAATGAGGTACCTGGCATTATAAGGAATTCGATGCTGTTTAGAAAAATACTCAACAGAGTAAAATTTCGTTACTCGTAGATGCTATTGTAATGAATCGACAGTGCAAGAGTATTAGATCCCAGAATAATCCCTTTTCTTGTTTAAACTGCATGCTCTCTACGGAGCTTTGGATGTTTTACAGCCGTTTCTTGTTTAATATTTGATTTATATTGCTCCTAACAAAAATAACAAGACGACCAACCTGCAACAGCCTTGCACGAACGCTGGTTGACAAGCGTATACAACTGCCCACATGAACATGTGTAACTGCCCTCGGTGTTCGTGCACTTCTGATCACATGTACCAAATGCGTCACATTCGTTGTAGTCTAAACATAAATAGAAAACTGACGGCACAATGTTGTTTATGAAAAGTAATCGGAATTAAAATATTGTAGATTATATTATCATTATTTTACTAAAATAAAATGCATAATAAATGAAACAAAGGTGAGCCTATTTATACGCATTTGAACACGAACCGTAATATTATTGCGCGTTGCATCAAGCAAATTCTATTTCAAAATACAGTTCTTTGCCCTACGTACCAACGCAGCGACTTGTGTCCGTGCGATCCACAATGTAACCCTTGCTACAGAGACACACAGCCCCGGAGAAACCCGTGAGAGAGCATATGTAACCCCCGGTACGGGGACATTCCCTGAACTTGCATGATGTCAGGTTACCTAGCAACAGAGAAAAAAGTAACACAGGGGTAACTGTACATAAACGTAGGCTAACCACATGAATTGTTTCATGCAAGGCATATTGGTTGGCCAAAGGAACACTATTCTAACTTAAATCACAACTATTCTGTATACCAGCAATTTTAATTAAAATACATCCATACAACCAAAAATTACAACTCAATTTATATCAGATGCAAGAAAACATTGCAAAACAAGCTTTATCAAAGAATTTTTCAGTTCACTCCTGAATAAATAATTATACTTTGTTATACCTTCCTGTAGAATATGAGAAATCTAACAAATAAGAATAGTTTACAGTTGATCCATTGATATGAACTATGTACTAACTGAAACACTGTCCAAAACAAGAGGGACATTACTCACCAGAGATCTACGGCCTTCAGCAAAATACCACTCTGGGACATCAACGGTGTTTAAAAGTTGGAACACAATTTGGCTGATCGACATATTTTTTGACTGACGTAAGCCAAGTTTTCAAGTGTGGTGAAAAACTGGGCCCTAAATGTGGCCTTCAGATTGTTTATAACTTTTAAATCCTCTAGGATTTGTCCTAATGATCTACTTTTAGACCCCACGTGACCCAGTTACAAAGTTACAAAGGTTGGATAGTTACTGTAGCCTTTAGAATTTTCAAAAGCAAATTGTTGACGCCGGATGAAGGACGACGAACGAAGGGGTATCAGAAAAGCTCACCTTGAGAATATTGTGCTCAGGTGAAATAAAAGAAGCAAAGTATGGTTGGTACAGCAACCAATTTATAGCTACTAAATTATAGAACAAAGGACATGGGATCCAGCTGACCTGCGGAGCGCCGGTTGTTCTACCCAGACTTTTGTTTGGGGTCTTCCTCCACCAAAATAACTGGATGTCGTTATAATGATCATAATTATTCGCTGCTATGTATTTCAAAAACAAAATCAAACAAGAGACATGTAAAGCGACCACAAAAAAGACAGTTCTAACTACTTATCAACTTATCACGGCGAAGAATAGTTTAATTACCTAGCCACGGGGCTAAACATGTCACCTAGCACATGTCACCATGACAACAAATCCTTAAATTACCTAGCAACAGGGTTCCCCATCCCACCTTAGCACAAATCACCATGGCCAGAAATGGTATCTACTATAACCAAAGTATGTAACTAAAGCATAAAAACACATTAACTTAAGAATGTAACCATAGCACCAAGAGAGTAACCTTAACCTAAGTTTGAACCATTACATCAAAAAGACACATTAAGTAAAGCATTTCATGTAACCATAGCAACAAGACAGTAACCATAGCCATAGCATTTAACCATAGCAACAAGAAAGTAGCCATATTCATATCATTTAACCATAGCAATAAGAAAGTAACCATAGTTATAACATTTAACCATAGCAATAAGAAAGTAACCATAGAAATAGCATTTAACCATAGCAACAAGAAAGTAACCATAGCCATAGCATTTAACCATAGCAATAAGAAAGTAACCATAGCCATATCATTTAACCATAGCAATAAGAAAGTAACCATAGAAATATCATTTAATCATAGCAACAAGAAAGTAACCATGGAAATACCATTTAACCATAGCAACAAGAAAGACAATGACAATACTCAGCAACAGAACTGTGAGTGGTAACAACAGAACGAAAGATGTACAATGGCAACAAATGCTACAGTTAGCAACGATTTAAATCCCCAAAATATCAACACAACCACCAGCATCACATCCCTCTTTACAATTATTTTAACCGTCTATCTACCATAAATCATTACCTCCAACATTGTGACCCTGATGACAACAAACACCACCAAAACCGAAAACACATCCCACAACATATACTCTTACAACTTCAACCGAAATCATACTGCGGGAGTCGAACCAGTGCAATGATGGAGTTATCGGTAATGAATCTAATTACTGGATCATGGACGACCACGGAACTTACTGAGAAAGGTATCGCAAGGCGGTCCATCTCGAAGAACTCCGCATGACTCGTAACCGCCACACAATTCCGGAAGCGGAATACAACGGTTGTTACGCGGACACTTATATTCCATTGGTTGACAAGAGTTGGTTACCGTGGAAACTGAAACGAGAGAAAAAAGTAAGCAAAGATTAATGTAAGCATTTATATTTAAAAGGACAAAATGCTGTAGTTGCTGTTGTTGTTGATGATGATGATGATGATGATGATGATGATGATGATGATGATGATGATGATGATGATAGACACAATACTAGTCTTAATTATAGCGCAAATGTAGCTAGCGATGTACATGTTTTTTGGCAACTGCCATTAGGTTGTATTTATGTTAATTTTTTCTAACTTTATGTCAGAAGTTTACATTAAAACTTAATACAAGTTTACATAAAAACATAATCCGTTGAATTACTTACGGTACGGCTGTATGCGGTTAAGATAATAACAATAGAAACATTGTTTCCGAGAGATATGTCTAAGCGGAAATGTTATTAGATTTCTGTCAAAACAACCTATCTAAAGGGTTTTCATAATGTTGCAGGTTGATGAAAACACTACAACGCCTACGCGATTGAAATTATCATATCATATTCTCATCCTCATCCTCATCATCATCCTGTGCAGCTGCAGTAACAGATGAGGCAGCAGCAGGAGTAGTTTTTAATCTTTCTTTGCCTAATCGTCTTCTTCATGTTTTAGTCCTTACTTCGTGTCTCGCCTCTTCTTTCATCTGTTCTTCCTACTCATGTTCTTCTTCTTTCACGTTCGTTTCTTATTCCAATAACTTTTCTTCAAGTTCTTCGTTCCACATTATTTTAATTGCGCAGTTATCTTATCTGGTTCCTTATTTTTATAGTTTTACACGTCATAGTTATAGTACATTACACAACGTAATATTACAATTATTCTTATACACACCTTTGTTCGGAGCGAGAACCTTTATGGGGGGCAATCTTCCAGTAGACCAGCGATGCGCCGGTGGTTTTACCCAGATCTTTTTCCGGAGTCTGTCTCCAATAATAGCGGAACATCGCTAAAACTATAACAGTGCTGGCGCGATGTACTTAAAAGCGTACGCAAGCATCTATACTAGGGACGTGCCAAGACGACTTAATTTGAGTATACGCTCTGTTCCTGGGAGGGTCCGGGTGCATGGTCACCAACAGTTTTCCATAGGTCGTCGTAGATGCATTCGGGTGGGGTTTAACACGTAAAATCTGCCTACTATAACTTTCGTTAGAAATAGTAAAGATCACCTTTCTAACTTGTCTTTATAACTTTCCATGGTATATTATAGACAGACATATTAAAAATTAACATGTGTAATACTAGTAAATCATGACTGTATACAGACTGGGAAAAGGTGGGTGCGAAATTCGTCAATCTATTAGTAAACCCTTATAAATTATTTAATTGTAGTTATATAAGCGAAATAATAAAAAATAGACTATACACCAATAAAAACTTAAACAATTCATGTGTACAAGTGTATGTTACATAATTATATACTCGTATATATAAAATTTACACTAACAGTATTCAGATTCAATGTCGATTGAAATGTGCGACAGGTTAAATCAATCTTATAATTAACCATCTCGTCATAGGGTCTAGTAAAATCGTGGACAGTGTCCCATTTTGACATGAGAAGACCAAGCTTTTCATCGTTGTTCAATGGGAGACTGCTAGAAAACACGTCACAGTAGGAAAGATCGCTACAACCTGTGTTTGTCGCCATTTTAAGGGCTTCAGAAAGCACAAGGGAAGCAACCATAAAAAAAATTCTTCATTGTACTCTCACTGTGTCAGTGCAAAACATTGTCATAGAGCAGGAAGAGACAAAAATATGTCACGTAGAATTGCAGAAGAGTTTGAAGAATTTGGAAAAAGACTTAAATTACACGGATTTAAATAATGAAGACAAATGGTTGTACCTAGCCCGGGCTAGGCGACGATTTCCTATTCACTTTTTGACGTTTGAATTGTTTGGGTTTTTTTTTCTTCAACTTTTGGAAACAACTGTACGTACGTGCCTAAGTGCATAAGCCCAGGCACGCCCCTGAATACACGCACGTGCGCTCACTTTCATATTGAAGAAAAAACGACAACAATATGTATACAAATATACAATACAAATACCATTACACGGTGACTCACCACAATGCATCTCATCGGAATTATCCGTACAGTCGTTGGACCCATCACAAAGCCATGTTTGGGGGATACACTTCCCATCCTTGCATCGATATTCGGACCCTTTGCATTGCTTAAATGCTACAGATTAAAAACAACAACACTCAGAATATATCTAAATAAAAAAATAGAGAAAAATTGTGACAAGTCAAACGCCAAAGTCTCGACAAAATTTGAGTTGCGATTATGGTAATAGTCGTCTGCGGACCTATCGCAACGATTTCTTTACTAACGGCAAGAAAAAAGGAAACGCAGCATCACTTGCAGTAATTTGACATATTCCTTAATATAAGTACTTAACGTATCAACTCATCACAAGGGTGACCGTCTAGTTGTTAAAACGTTTAGACGTTTGACTCTATATCGGAGGGTCCCTGGTTTGAACCAGAAAACCGACCACGATATGTTATACTTTGAGAAAGACGTTTTAGGGGTGGTAAGCATAAATGTGCGCCGGAAGTTGAACCCCTGACATAAAGTTGTTTGATATTATACGGTAGATTCTTTTCTGACTATATTTCTATTATGAAAATACTCTCGTGGTGCCGAAACAAAGCTGTGTCAGTGTAGATTTGTGAAAAGGCAAAATAACTGCACTCCTATGTTCAACTTTGGACTGATCCATGTAGAGAAGAACTGATCATTTAATTGTACACGTGCGGGTACAGTATGCAAAGTTTACCGTGTATGTTTTCAGGTGAGGATAACCGCCTTAGCGACACAATCGTTTCCTTCGCATAGGCCCTGTTATCTAAATAATGCATTGTCTTTCTCAGCATACATGTATAATTACAAGAAAAGTCGTTGATGCGAAGCATCAAAGGCGACACAAAAAATTGAAGAGGTAAAGAGATTAAAGCAATATGTGATCAAGTAACAAGACACTTGAAACGTTATGGTTTTTATTTGAAAGTTTTCAGTATAAAGCTATACATCTCAAGAAAAAGTTTGTATAACTGATGTTTCTGAGACCCTAAAATGGTTTAAAACAAAATAAAAAAGCAAAACGCGACACTTTTTAATAGGTTTTCTAAGATGTTACTTATGTAGATATTACATATATGTAAAAAAAACAAAATTATTATAATTAACTATAAAACTAAAGTGTACAAGCTGAAAATGCACATGTGCAGCAGCCTCACATTACACAAATAGGTATTGTTGATATAGCTTTTCTCGAATGTACAATTCTTTTCTAAATATCTTATTGTTTACTTCCATAATATATTACATTAAGATATTTTGAAAGTTACACTCACAAAAAATACAGACAGAAAATCAAATAAAAACATAAAATAGAACGCCTTTTACCGAATAACGGCCCGTATTTTATCAGGTTTAGAATATCCGCAAAACAAACTTTGCCCATGTGCAAATTTCAATGAGCATCCCATATATAGGCGTCAGGCTCCAGCGCAATACAAGCTTTTATTTTTCTTAGAAAACATTTATATAACAGATTCTATTAATTAAATTCATTAATTAACAGCAGCTGTTGACACTCCTTTCTGAACAGAACAGGGAATTTATGAACATTCAGTGAAGTGGTGAAACAGTACCAAAGTACACATATATAGTTATGTTCTCTATACCAAATTTAAGATAGCATGTGGTCAAATGGAACCCAAATCCCACCGAGATAACAGTTCTTGGGCACTATGCATTACCTCAGCTTGTAACTACCAGTGTAATGCTTCTGTTCAGAAGGCGAACTGTCATTGGTAATTTATAGAAGTAGAATAAACTTTGGTCACATGTATTTAACTACAGATTCTAGGTATTCTACATCACCTTTCAACAGATATATTTATATTTGTTTGTTGTTTTTAGTTGTTGTTGTTGTTTGCTTCATTTTTGAAACTATGAAGGAATGGCTTCACTTATATGGTAAACTCCAGTTAAAAAGCTAAAACCTGTTATATTAACTTATAAAACTGTTTAGATATAATTAAGATTAACTATTATCATGAAACTGTTGAGTGTTGTACAGTGCTAAAATTGCAAGATTTAGTTGTTCCACCCCTCCAAGAAAAGGTTCACAATTTGCAGTAACTGGATTGCCCACTATAGACACCTGGCAAAATATTTTAAGTCATATTCATGCAGATCTTGTGAGTGCGAGTGCCAAATAATTGTATTCTGTTGGTAGTACGAACACTATCGGGGCGAATACTCCGAGGACGGTACGGTTTTTTTTTAACAAAGAAATAAGACCTATTTTGTGTTCGAATTATGTATTTGAAACATTATCCAATCAAAGACGTAGACATTTCCATGAAAAATAAATATTTTCTAAAGAGTAGTTGGATTTATATTTTTGCCATTTAGTGCCAGCCGAATCACTAAACTGCCACTACACTAAGTACCACTACGCTTACCACCGAGTCTTTTTTAGCCAGGGAGAGGGCAAGATGTTGCGAATGAGCAGTACCTCTGACCGTTTGTTGTTGTTATTATTTTAAGGCAGATTCTTTTGTTTTCTGACTGCATTTGCTATAGTTAAGATAATCTCAAGCCAATAATTAAAATTAACCCCTAGGCTGTGCTAATTTTAAAAAAGTGCGACGTTTGTTTTCAAAATAAAACAAAATTGTAATATACGCAATCGGAACTCCTCGAGTAATTCCGTCCTGGGGGCAATTATCCGGGGTGCCATATACCCTGACAGCACTGGGAAAGCTACTTTTAGATTTGCAGGGACCTAACCTTTCAAAAATTGTTTTGCGAGTATCCTTAAATGTTGCACAAACATGTAAAGGCGTACCGAGAATTCATGTGCATTTACCTTCAAGATTTATTTAGAAATTGTAATAATAAAAAGAAATAAAACAGCGTCTCTCGTTTTCTGATATGTCTGCGCAAACTACAGACATACACAAAATAAATTTAAAATAAATAAATAGATCGCTTTTTACCGACTTTTGACCCGTATCTTTATTTATTTGCTATAATACATATAGTCTCATGCAATTTGATGCAAAACAAAGCTAAAACGTTGTAGAGATATTATAATTCAAAATAACTGTACTCCTATGTTCAATAATGGACTGATTCATTTAGACCGGAACTGATAATTACCCTGAAATTGTGCGGGTACACAATGACAAAATTATGGTGTATGTTTTCAGTGACGGATAAACGTCTTTGCAACACATACCTTTTCTTGGCAGAGGCCCTTTTAATTGCTCTCTCTCATCATATATAACTTTGTGGTTCCCAAAGAAACGGTTCGCAATTAAATTGCTGCCAAAGTTTCGACCTTTACTAGTAAAGAACAATCATTTAGTGTCGTGTAACCTATAAAAGTCCGCAGATCAAACTTTTTCCCCACGTGCCAATTTCAGTGAGCATTCCATCTATATGCGTCGCGTTCCAACGCGTCGCAAATAACGTTTGGGATCCCAAACAAACGGTTCGCTGTTAAATTGCGTGTACAGCACATTTCTACAGCTACTCAGAACCCTAGCACGGGTTTTACGTCCCCCGCCCCGAGCATGAGAAAAAAACTAACCCCACCTGGAATACCAGCTTTATTTTTTTTCCTTATGAAAACAGATACTTACTACAATTGAGTAATTCGTCACTCCAGTCACCACAATCGTTGTCGTGATCACAAACGTGGTCCTGAAGAATGCATCGACAGTTGGAACACAGAAACTCTCCATCCCGACATGGGGCACAACTTATATCCAGCCCTAAAAGCAGGTGGTAAAATAACACATTTACAAAGTTGGGAAAACATGCACACATCGGAAATCCGTAAAATTACAGGGATGAAAAATGTGTACAGAGAGGATGGATTGGATTCAAACACAGACTATTGGGGTGGCACGTCACTGAGCTAAAAAGTCGGCTCTTCAAGGCAGCTGAGAGATATTAGTTGATATACAAGACGTATGGGCCAAAACAATGTCTATATCAATGGTTGTATGATGGACACATAACTATGCAAAACAACCTTTCTAGAAAAAGCGGTGGTGATGGGGGTTTAATTGGCCGTGGGAAAAGAACAAATAATGGCGGTGGCGGTGATGGTAGTAAATTTGGAATCGATCGTGGGTGTGCTGCTGGGCGTCATGGCGGGTGAACTGGAATTAAACAAGAACTTTGTGCAAGCGGTATTTAGTGCTAAAGAAAATGTGTGGATAGTTCAAATTGAGGAGATAAACAAATTCTTCGTGAAAGGTAGTATTGAGTCCAGATTGACGAAAAACGATATTTAATTGGCCTCTCTATCACCTTGACCAGCGCGCAGTTTCCCCAATGTACGTATATGACTAGGGTTTAATATCGCTGTAATGAGAGCCAATAAAACTATTCGTTTCACTGTTTCATAAACATTAAGTTAGTATGTGCGGCCTCCCAGGTCTTTCTCAATCAAGCTGTTACACGGTCAAAGATATACACACACTTCACTCTCTCATAGGAACATTGCCTGTGTGTTGCCATAATCGTGTATGTGGGATGAATGGTAATTATTTTGATGGAGAATATAAAATGGAGATAACGTTAACTTCCACAAAACACGCCCCTTTACCATCGAACAACAACTTTAATAGCATATAAAACCTAGGGATACTTAATAGAACATAAAAATAAAAGTAATATGAATGTACTCGACCAATGAAGGGCTGATTTTAAGTATTAGATTTAACAAGATTACACAACTTTTAACAGATTAAACTGCAAATTATTAGTATGTTTGATGGAATGATATTTAAATTATGCAATTATATATTTATTGTATATAAACATCACAATTGCTTATATGGACACATGAAAAAAGTCAACACAAACACAGAGGCATGCAGTCTGCCGTAAAAGACGGGTGACAGACAAAATCCCTTCCAGACAAAATCCCTTCACTTCATTTTAGCATAGTCATAAAAAAAAATCCTCACCTAGATTTTCCAAGGCTGGCAAAATCTATTGTAAATTGTCTACATGTATTTTGCTGAACACAGTATATCGGAAATATAATCATAACACAAACTTTTTTTAAATTTAACTTCAAGTGATATTTTGATTTTATTAATTGACGGGGGGGGGGGGGGGGGGGGGGGCGGAGATTTTTTCCGCCTTAAAAACATTATGGGTGTGGTTTTGTCCACGCTAAAATGAACAGAAGGGATTTCCTCAGGAGGGATTCGGTCCAACACTCGTAATTGACACCGACCATCCTACTCGTTTTATCCTTTTCATAAAATGCCAATTGCATTGGCGATATGATTAATAACACTTAAGATGTATACTGACTCAAATACGAACGGATATGCAATTCTACATCAAAGCTTTGAACTCCCTTTGACGATGGGAAATTCATCTCTTATGCATACTCTGTGATCGGAGAAGACCCCAAATATAATGTGAGTAGGTTTTAAATGAGAGTTGTTGGTGTACATTGTTTGGTTATGTTGGCGGTGGTTATGGTAGTGATGGCGATGGTAATGTTAAATGTAACTTAACTGGAACTCTAAACCACACGGTGTCCGATCGTTTGGCTATTCTTACCGTATCGGGTGGGGTGGGGGATGTGGAAATGGTCATTGTTAGTTTAAACGTATTTATTCATAGTCGAAACAAGTACTTTCGACTTATATTAATCCATATTTATCCCTCTCGACTGCCCATTTCCTGGATAGAATCAGTACTCAGGTACTGAGTACCTGGAGCAATATGCAGTAAATAGTCTTGCTAAACATCACATGGTCAGTTTCGGGGTTCGACCCGGAGTCCAACGTTTTAACCACTAGTCATGGTTGTTACGCTAATGGTGGTGGAGGTGGTGGAGGTGGTATTGGTGGTGATGACAATATTTTGGGTGATGGTAACGGTTGTATTAATGTTGATGATTGTGGTAGTAATAATTGGTTGGGGGTGATGATAGTCTTGAATTTGTTGTGGTTGTCATGGTAGTGAATGTGGTGGTGATAATGCATTGAATTTGGGAGTTTACAGTACACCGACACCTGACAGGTCGGTGCCGAATACAATGAAGCTTAACGTGAATAGAGTATAATCAGGTTAAAATTAAAAATTCATAAGGTTAAAGGGTGGTGATAATGTTGGTGATGGTGGTGGAAGGGTAAAAATGGTGGTTCTAATGGTAGCGGAAGTATTGGCCTTGGTGCTGACGAAGGTGGTGGGGATATCAATGGCGATAGTGGTGATAATGGTTGTGGTGGTAATTGTTTTGTAGATGAGGGCAGTAATAGGTGTGATTGTGGCAATAGTGGTGCACGTGAGTATATAAGTAGTGACGGTGATGGCGGTGGTAATTGCGGTAGCACTGGGTTTGGTTATAGTAGGAGTGGTGTTGGTAGTAATGGTTTTGGTATTGGTTGCGTCGGTAGTGGTGTTAATAGTGGTGTTTGTAGTGGAACTTGTGGTGTTGGTAGTGTTGGTAGTAGTATTGATTGTGTTGATAGCGGTGGTAGTGGGGTTGGTTGTATTGGTAGTGGTGTTGGTAGAAATTGGTAGATGGTAAAAATGGTGGCAGTGGTGGTGATTTTTGTTTTTTTGTAGTAATGCTGGTAGTGCTGTTTAAAGAAGATGATTTCTATGTAGAGGATGATGATGGAAATCGTGGGGCATATGATGATGAAAATAATGAAAGAGATGCTAATGATGTTGATGACGATGATGATGATGATGAGTACCAGTATGATGATGATGATGATGATCACAACGATTGCGAGGATGCTGCAGCTGCTGATGCTGATGACAATTATGATGCTGGTGATGGTGTTGCTGCTGCTGCTGATGATGATAATGGTAAAATTTATGATTATGATGATGATGATGATAATGATGATGACGATAAATGATGATGATGATGTAAATGATGATGATGATGAAGATGATGGTGGTGGTGAAATAGATGCTGCTGCTGCTGCTCCTGCTGCTGTTGTTGCTGCTGCTTACGATGGTGGCGAGTTTGAACGCGATAAGCTGTTTTGGACCTGATTCAAAAATTCGACTCTAATCATAGAATGTTTATAAATTACAATCCAATTACAAAAACTGCACCTTCAACGCAATTCAGCCATGATTAAGGCAACAATGGAATAGAGGCATTTGCACGTATGCACTTACTTTGTGGGTCAGTCCTGCCGCTGCAAAACAGTCTCTGTATGCATGAGTTTGAATAACAAAGTTGACGTTTTAACGACATAATACGATGCCATTTTAATATGTCAGAATCAGTTTGAAGAAGATTTGACTTAGCCAGCGACATAATGCGCATAAATCGGATGTTGCATGCATGTGTTTCCAAATGTCATTGTATGAATGAAAAAGAAGGCTTTAAAATAAAGAATGTATACATGAAAAGAGAGTCGGCTTGCGGATCGGGAGGTCGTGGGTTCGAACCCCGGCCGGGTCATACCAAAGCCTTTAAAGTTGGTAGTAGTTGCTTCCCTCCTAACGCTCGGGGCTAAGGGGACAGCATTACGCCTGACTCGTCGGTGTCAGTATAATGGACCGGCCGGGTTCAGTCCCTGGGCACCTCATAAGTGCCCCTGTGCTATAATGATAGAAATGTCGCTGCGCAGTATCGGCAAAAATGCCGGCTAATCCAATCCATGAAAAGAGAAAACCGTGTGCGCTTGGGACCTTGTCTCAGCATAAAGGGTGGGTAGGTAATCGTGAATGAGCATGTGATAGTGTGTAAGTATGTGAATGTTCAGTCGTGTGTAAGTTTGTGAATATATGATCGTGTTTGTGAGATCGTGTTTTTATTGTGTTTATGGTGTCATTATCGTAGTGTGTGAGCACGTGAGTATATGGGCGTGCGTTAAAAATTGGGATGTGATGGTGTGAGTATTGCAGTGTGTGAGCACGTGAGTATATGGGCGTGTGCGGGTATTTAAGGTTTGATTGTGTCAGTATCGTAGTGTGTGAGCACGTGAGTATATTAGAGTGTATGGGTATTTAAGGTGTGATGGTGTCAGTATCGTAGTGTGTGAGCATGTGAGTATATTAGAGTGTGTGGGTATTTAAGGTGTGATGGTGTCAGTATCGTAGTGTGTGAGCATGTGAGTATATTAGAGTGTGTGGGTATTAAAGGTGTGATTGTTTCAGTATCGTAGTGTGTGAGCACGTGAGTATATGCGCGTGCGTGGGAAATTGGGGTGTGATGGTGTCAGTATCGTAGTGTGTGAGCACGTGAGTATATTCACGTGTGCGGGTATTTAAGGTGTGATTGTGTCAGTATCGTAGTGTGTGAGCATGTGGGTATATGCGCGTGTGTGGGTATTTAAGGTGTGATTGTGTCAGTATCGTAGTGTGGGAGCATGTGAGAGTATGCGCGTGCGTGGGTATTTAAGGTGTGATGATGTCAGTATCGTAGTGTGTGAGCATGTGAATATATTCGCGTGTGTTGGTATTTAAGGTGTGATTGTGTCGGTATCGTAGTGTGTGGGCACGTGAGTATATGCGCGTGTGTGGGTATTTAAGGTTTGATTGTGTCAGTATCGTAGTGTGTGAGCACGTGAGTACATTAGAGTGTGTGGGTATTTAAGGTGTGATGGTGTCAGTATCGTAGTGTGTGAGCATGTGAATATATTCACGTGTGCGGGTATTTAAGGTGTGATGGTGTCAGTATCGTAGTGTGTGAGCACGTGAGTATATTCACGTGTGTGGGTATTTAAGGTGTGATGGTGTCAGTATCGTAGTGTGTGAGCACGTGAGTACATTAGAGTGTGTGGGTATGTAAGGTGTGATGGTGTCAGTATCGTAGTGTGTGAGCATGTGAGTACATTAGAGTGTGCGGGTATTTAAAGTGTGATGGTGTCAGTATCGTAGTGTGTGAGCATGTGAGTATATTAGAGTGTGTGGGTATTAAAGGTGTGATTGTTTCAGTATCGTAGTGTGTGAGCACGTGAGTATATGCGCGTGCGTGGGAAATTGGTGTGTGATGGTGTCAGTATCGTAGTGTGTGAGCACGTGAGTATATTCACGTGTGTGGGTATTTAAGGTGTGATGGTGTCAGTATCGTAGTGTGTGAGCATGTGAGCATATTAGAGTGTGTGGGTATTTAAGGTGTGATGATGTCAGTATCGTTGTGTGTGAGCATGTGAGTATATGCGCGTGCGTGGGAAATCGGGTTATGATGGTGTCAGTATCGTAGTGTGTGAGCATGTGAGTATGTTCACGTACGGGGTAATTAAGGTGCGATGATGTCAGTATCTAGGTGTGTGACTATGTGACCATGAGAGCATATGAATGTGTGTCGGTAATTAAGGGGTGATGGTGTCATATGTAAGGATGTGAGCCTGTAGTAAGCATGTGAGTACATGCGCGTTCGTGGCAAATTGGGGTGTGATGATGTCAGTATCGCAGTGTATAAATATGTGATTATATGCGCTTGTGCGGGTATTTAACGTGTGATTAAGTGTGTGAGCATTTGAGCATACGAACGTGTGTTGGTAATTGAGGTGTCATGGTGTCATATCTAAGTGTGTGAGCCCGTGAGAATATGAGCGTGAGTGGTAAATTAGTGTGTGATGGTGTCATATCTAAGTGTGTGAGCCCATGAGTATATGCGCGTGTGCGGGTAATTTGGTTATGATGGTGTCAGTAGTGATGTCACGATGATCGAGTTAAATCGAATAATCGTCGCTGGTTACTAATGTCCGCGACAATCGATTTCCCTATCGCAAAATCGATTCCGGTAGTTATATTTCTTTCCGTTAGTTAGTAAAAATTTCAAAGGGAAGTAATTCATACATAGCGTCATGTCGGGCGATGAAAATGTTATAGAGTTTAAGTGTTCTTTACTGAAATCTAGTCTAAAGTGTTGTTTAAAGACTGAACAATCCATTACAGTGAGTCAGTGAGTTAAAAGTAGCGTTACTTGTACGTCATTTAGTAAATTTTCAAATGTAAAGGGTTCGAAACTTTGAATAAAATTTGAGTTAACTTGTCTTTGTTCAAGAGTTTGAGTTGTGAAAAATTGTTTCACATAACTTGCTTGTTGAAAATGTTTTATAGACTGTTAATATGCAAATAAAGTCTATTGTTTGTCTAAGTAAATAAGAGTAGTTTTAAAATAAATTAGTACTTCCTGATTAAAGTAAATAAGAATAGTTTTTAACGAAATTATTACTTCCTGATCAAAAAGTTTCGATTTTTTACCGATTTTAATCGATTAATTATGTTCGATTCAATTCGATTATCGATTATGTTTTCGGTCCGATTCTGCATCACTAGGTGTCAGTATCGTGGTGTGTAAGCACGTGTGTAGTGGAGCGTGTGTGGCTAATTGAGGTGTGATGGTGACATATCTATGTGTGTGAGCACGTGAGTATATGAGCGTGTGTGGGTAATTGGGTTGAAATGGTGTCATATCTAAGTGTGTGAGCACGTGAGTATATAAGCGTGCGTGGGTAATTGGAGTGTGATGGTGTAATATCTGAGTGTGAGAGCACGTAAGTATATGAGCGTGTGCGGGTTTTTAATGTGTATTGGTGTCAGTATCGTAATGTCTGAGCATTTGGGTGTGTGCGGGTATTAACGGTGTAAGGATGTCAGTATCGTAGTGTGTGAGCATGGTGCCAGTATCGTAGTGTGTGAGCACGTGAGTATATGGGCGTATGTGGGTAATTGGGGTGTGATGGTGTCATATCTTAGTGTATGAGCACGTGAGTTTATGCGCGTGTGCGGGTAATTGGGTTCTGATTGTGACAGTATCGTAATGTGTGAGCATGTGAGTATATTCACGTGTGCGGGTTTTTAAGGTGTGATGGTGTCATATCTTAGTGTATGAGCACGTGAGTTTATGCGCGTGTGCGGGTAATTGGGTTCTGATTGTGACAGTATCGTAATGTGTGAGCATGTGAGTATATTCACGTGTGCGGGTTTTTAAGGTGTGATGGTGTCATATCTTAGTGTATGAGCAAGTGAGTTTATGCGCGTGTGCGGGTAATTGGGTTCTGATTGTGACAGTATCGTTATGTGTGAGCATGTGAGTATATTCACCTGTGCGGGTATTTAAGTTGTGATGGTGTCAGTATCGTAGTGTGAGCATGTGAGAGTATGCACGTGTGCGGGTAATTGGGGTGTGATGATGTC
The DNA here is from genome assembly GCA_007844125.1 of Sinonovacula constricta. Taxonomy (NCBI): domain Eukaryota; kingdom Metazoa; phylum Mollusca; class Bivalvia; order Cardiida; family Solecurtidae; genus Sinonovacula; species Sinonovacula constricta. Next base: position 31,621,717 of record CM017573.1, on the reverse strand, counting down.
AGTATAGCAGTGTTTGAGCATGTGAGAGTATGCACGCGTGCGGGTAATTGGCGTCGTGATGTTGTCAGTATAGCAGTGTTTGAGCATGTGAGAGTATGCACGTGTGCGGGTAATTGGGGTGTGATGATGTCAGTAACGTAGTGTGAGCATGTGAGAGTATGCACGTGTGCGGGTAATTGGGGTGTGATGATGTCAGTATAGCAGTGTTTGAGCATGTGAGAGTATGCACGTGTGCGGGTAATTGGCGTCGTGATGTTGTCAGTATAGCAGTGTTTGAGCATGTGAGAGTATGCACGTGTGCGGGTAATTGGGGTGTGATGATGTCAGTAACGTAGTGTGAGCATGTGAGAGTATGCACGTGTGCGGGTAATTGGGGTGTGATGATGTCAGTATAGCAGTGTTTGAGCATGTGAGAGTATGCACGTGTGCGGGTAATTGGCGTCGTGATGTTGTCAGTATAGCAGTGTTTGAGCATGTGAGAGTATGCACGTGTGCGGGTAATTGGGGTGTGATGATGTCAGTATCGTAGTGTGAGCATGTGAGAGTATGCACGTGTGCGGGTAATTGGCGTCGTGATGGTGTCAGTATCGTAGTGTGAGCATGTGAGAGTATGCACGTGTGCGGGTAATTAGGGTGTGATTATGTCAGTATCGCAGTGTGTGAGCACGTGAATATATTCACGTGTGCGGGTATTTAAGGTGTTATGGTGACAGTATCGTAATGTGTGAGCATGTGAGTATATTCACGTGTGCGGGTATTTAAGGTGTTATGGTGACAGTATCGTAGTGTGTGAGCACGTGAATATATTCACGTGTGCGGGTATTTAAGGTGTTATGGTGTCAGTATCGTAGTGTGTGAGCACGTGAATATATTCACGTGTGCGGGTATTTAAGGTGTTATGGTGACAGTATCGTAATGTGTGAGCATGTGAGTATATTCACGTGTGCGGGTATTTAAGTTGTGATGGTGTCAGTATCGTAGTGTGAGCATGTGAGAGTATGCACGTGTGCGGGTAATTGGGGTGTGATGATGTCAGTATCGAAGTGTGTGAGCATGTGAGAGTATGCACGTGTGCGGGTAATTGGCGTCGTGATGTTGTCGGTATCGCAGTGTTTGAGCATGTGAGAGTATGCACGTGTGCGGGTAATTTGGTTATGATTGTGTCAGTATCGTAGTGTGTGAGCACGTGAGTATATTTTAGCGTGTGCGGGTATTTAAGGTGTGATGGTGTCAGTATCGTAGTGTGTGAGCACGTGAGTATATTAGAGTGTGCGGGTATTTAAGGTGTGATGGTGTCAGTATCGTAGTGTGTGAGCACGTGAGTATATAAGAGTGTGTGGGTATTTAAGGTGTGATGGTGTCAGTATCGAAGTGTGTGAGCACGTGAGTACATTAGAGTGTGTGGGTATTTAAGGTGTGATGGTGTCAGTATCGTAGTGTGTGAGCACGTGAGTATATTAGAGTGTGCGGGTATTTAAGGTGTGATGGTGTCAGTATCGTAGTGTGTGAGCACGTGAGTACATTAGAGTGTGTGGGTATTTAAGGTGTGATGGTGTCAGTATCGTAGTGTGTGAGCACGTGAGTACATTAGAGTGTGTGGGTATTTAAGGTGTGATGGTGTCAGTATCGTAGTGTGTGAGGAGGATAAATAGATTGTGGTCTTTCTGTATGTTGCTGGTGCGCACTTTTTTGCGTTATGTTTTATGTGTTCAAGACTAATTTGTCCTGCCACATTTTAAGTAATGTGTTAGATTTTTCATGTTCGTCTGTTTTTTATGATAATATTATGCAATTGCAGCTTTTCCCTTTAAGGCGTTTCCGCTCTTTTAATTGTTTGCCTAAATTTACCATATCATTATAATATGTCTTGGCAAATTTACAGTTTACACGCACTATGAGTAAATGATGCCGGTCGGACTTTTGCTACAATCGTCATTATTATCATTACTAAGTCAGGAAACTTTTTTCTATAGTTGTCTTATACGATATGATTTATAGGTTTAATCGTCTGTTAACCAGTGGAGGTGAGTTTCAGTCGGAATGCAACCCTTCATGGCATACAGGGCGTCGGTGGACCTACCCAGAATTTTACATATATAAGTTAACCGGAACTAGTACTGCATTTGGAAGAGCGTCCGCCCCAGGCACGGGAGTACCCCGGGTTCGATCCCGGGCCGCGACATACCAAAGTCGTTAAAATGGTAGTGGTATAGCTCAATTGCTAACTCTCAAGCAAATATAAGGGTAATTCCACGACTGGTTGGCCCGGTGTCATGATAATGTGACTGGGTGTGGTATCATGCCAGGTGTATACTGCATGCTATGCGCAGTGAAGGCAGCACTATATCTGATTCATATGGACACCGTCTACAGATAACTGAAATACTGTTGATGGGACGATAATCCCAATAAAACAAATATAAGTAATGTAAACACTGCGCAAATTGTGTAGATGCCTATTACAACTTTGCACATCTACTGTTTTGACATTTAATACTAACAATGCTCAGTGCAAAGCAACAATACAGTAAATAACGCTGTCACAGCACAGGCTGTCAGTTGCATTACAAGGCAATGACACAGACGCATGCTATTATGATAATATCAACTCAAACGTTGTGCCATATACGTATTTTTTCACCTATGTTTTCCACCGCTTACATTTTGTTTTAATTGTCGTTTAGATTCAGCGCCCAGCAAACAATAGTTCTTTTATGCAGATACTAGGTTAAATTGGATTAATTACGGTGCGGTCTTCACTGTTATAGTATGAAGTGAACACCTGCCAATTTTGACAAAACCAACATCAATTTAGCCTTAATATTCAGAAGCTTCTTTTAAAGGCTGAGCGTAAACAGAAGATCTTTTCAAGTGCCAAATTATGTATTTGCTGATGTATTTGTTGATAAGGGTGGAGAGAGAGAGAGCGAGACAAACAGAGAGAATGAGAGATAGAGAATGAGAGATTAAGAGAGACACGCAGAGAGACATACAGAGAGTCATACAGAGAGAGACAGAGAGAGACAGACAGACAGACAGACAGACAGACGGAAGGACGGACGGACGGGTAAGCAGTCAGACAGAGAAGATAGAGGGACAGAACTAAAAAGAAATAGACAGGCAGCGAGATATATGACGAGAGTGAGATAGAGAGGGAGAATGGGAGAGAGGGGGAAGAAAGGGAAAAAGAGTGATGGGAAATGGGGAGAGACAGCGCGCGCGAAAGAGAGAGAGAGAGAGAGAGAGAGAGGGAGGGAGAGAGAGGGAGGGAGAGAGAGAGAGAGAGAGAGAGAGAGAGAGAGAGAGAGAGAGAGATGATAAGAGGGTGGAAGGTGTAGGACTAAACGAGAGCTGTTTTATCTTGATCTACACTTTCTGCTTAAGTGTTCAGAGTGATTGTTATTGATGTGATACACAATATACACAGTTGTTCAAGTATATGTCATTCGTGAACACAATTCCAACAGGGGAGGCATGTAGAACGTCTGATACCGACTGTTAGATAAAATGTCAACTATCAACACAGATAAGACACTACAATGAGTAATACACGAATTTTGCAATAATCATAACATACATATAATTCTGTCCGGCGTTCACGCGAAGCAGTTATAGTGCAGCCTTCACTGTGATAGCATGCAAAAAAACCTAGGGTAAAGGCCACTATAACACAGAGTGGGCTGGTGGTAAGGAAATTAGTATGATAGGTGGACAGAACAAACTGACAGACGGATGGACGGGCAGACGGATGGACGGGCAGATATGATTGTTGACAACTATATGTAAATGCGGACATACGAATGAGTAAAAGAAAAAGCAAATTATACCATTTGAAAACATCAACAGAATGTATATGAAGAATGCACCTAGCGTCTGTCGGATGAGTATATACATAAATCTGTTTGCAGTTTACGGTAAGAATAATGCTTACGTTTGTTGACAAGATCTGAGAGATGTACTCCGGCTGTGCAAGAAATACATCCAAGTATAAACAGAATCATCACATTCGTTTCACAACGCATGTTATCATAGGTCTAAATATTTACAAGAAACGTCAGGTTCGTAATTACTTTCCTTCAGAAGACGGCGAAGTTGAACAAAAAAGTCACTTCAGTTCACTTTCTAATTAATTTACTTTTAATAACATAGTACGTATACACCTTCGGTACAACACGTGTATATTCATTTTCCCAAATAGCTTTGTTAACGGTGCAAGTGAGAAAAGTAACTGTGTGAAATATAAAGTTATCGTTTAAAAACCCTCATTTTCTACAGTGAGTAGGACCGCGACAAATGTCTAAATATAGTTTCACCTCTGATGCTTACCGGCATTCTTGTCCAGACATAATTTATGTCAGGGTTAAACTTTGACCGAGGGGATCTCGGTATTTTCCGATTAACAGTAACGAGCCTTTTCGGGGCAAATCGGCATTCTCCGTGCGGATGAAACGCCTTCGATTGTGGTCGTCCGTATTCTTCGTGACTAAGCCTTGTGATGCTGTTGGGAAACCCCTAAACTTTCAAGTAATTAGCGAACATGCAGATAATTTTGGTCATCTAGAAACTGATGCATAATTTTGCCTTAAAGGTGGTATCCGAAATATATGTAACAATACCTGACCTCTTTTTTTTTTGGGGGGGGGGGGGGGGGGGGGGGGTGGGGGGGTGGAGAGGGGTATTTGCGCATAATTTCTACAGAAAACAACAACATACCAAAGTCTTAGCTATGAGGAGTTTCAACAGTATCTCAATTTTAGGGCAGTAAAACTCTTTAATTATCACTGACAATGTTCCTTCTTTTCGGGAGGTCGCGGGTTCAAACCCCGGCCGGGTCACACCAAAGACTTTAAAGTTGGTAGTAGTGGCTAAGGGGACAGCATCACGCCTGACTCTTCGGTGTCAGTATAATGGACCGGCCGGGTTCAGTCCTTGGGCACCTCATAAGTGCCCCTGTGCTATAAGGATAGAAATGTCGCTGCACAGTATCGGCAAATCCTCAAAAATCACAGCGGATGGCGTAAATGAGCTTACACATAAGTGGTTACCTTGTTTTACTTGTTTAAAAATTGCTGCGCAGTGGGGCTCATATAGAAATTATTTGTTTGCAATGTCGATTGCGGCGATATGGTTCATTTTATGGGACATGTGTAGGACATCATTAAACAGCATTTTGCTGGATCTGTTCAGGTAACAATGGTTTATTTAGATGTTTAACAAAAACTCAAAAACTTTTTGTCTAAGACCACCTTTTTGGATCATTTTTTATTGACAGAACCAAATAAATTATTGGTACCCGAAAAGATCACGAAAAAATGCTGAGTGTTAATGTCCTACATAAATGTGGAATATGAAGCATAACACCCATCTCGTCATTACAAACATGTTTCAGCCATCTGAGCCACGCTGCGGGGGCTATTTTCAATCTAAGAAAACTACCTGACCACCTAATTTTGCGCCATGTTATATTATCTTATTAAAATTATAATCCACTCTGGAGAAAGTACGAGAAAAAGCATACACAAATCAGGCCCAACTTCCCTCATCGTTGGATACCCACGCCCGACTATTCCGTTCGACGTTGGGTTTATTGGTAGATTTTCTGTCGTCTTATCGAACTGAATAGAACAAATATTGGCCAATCCCAATACTGTTTACAAAATCCATACTCTTCAGCGTGGAGACTAGAAGTATAGCAATGGCTGCGCCCAGTGCCACGATGTAAAGAAACGAGCTTTATCATTGGACTGAAATATTCATCGGATTTTGAAGCGAGCAATTAAATACCATTACCAGAAACGGCGATATCCCACGGGCGGTGAATGGATAGTAACGGAATGGATCGGTCGTGGGTATCCGGCAATGAACTTCCCTAAACAGCCGTAAGATGTTATTGCATGTAGTTGATTTAAGTGAACCGATCGAAGGCACAACCATAAAACTCTACAGCACACAATCGATTAAACGTAACAGCTGCCCCCTCTCTGTCTCTCCCTGTCTCTCTCTGTCTCTCTCTGTCTCTATCTGTCTCTCTGTTGTCTTTGTCTGTCTCTCTGTCTGTCTCTCTCTGTGTCTGTCCCTCTCTCTCTGTCTGTCTCTCTGTCTGTCTGTCTCTGTCTACCACTGTCTGTCTCTCTGTCTGTCTTTCTGTCTGTCTCTCTCTGTATCTGTCTGTCTCTCTCTGTCTGTCTGTATTTGTCTGTCTCTCTGTCTGTCTCTCTCTGTATCTGTCTTTCTCTGTCTCTGTCTCCCTGTGTCTATCTGTCTGTCTCTGTCTGTCTTTCTGTCTCTGTCTGTATCTTTCTCTCTGTGTCCGTCTCTCTGTCTGTGTGTGTGTCTGTCTGTCTGCCTGTCTGTCACACACACACACACACACACACACACACACACACACACACACACACACACACACACACACACACACACACACACACACACACACACACACACACACACATGTTTCTGTTACTGTTTCACTTTCAAGTTACATTGGTACGGTGAAACCCCAGCATGCTCCCGGCGACGAAGAAAATGCTTAAAGTTATGTAAGGCATTGTAATTATAACCAAACCGAGGTCGAGACGGGTTGGGGTGGGGGGGGGGGGGTGGTGGAGCGGAACCGGAACAGCTTTTTGCAACAAGAGATTAGAATACATGAAGACAAGGTCACCAAAAGCGGTCCAGCCGCACCTCACCCCTCTACGCCCGACTCTCCACTTACTTTCTCCAGGCAGTGTTAGGGTTGTGTATTCTAGAAGAAGACTGCAATTTGTGTGGTTGACAACAAGAGGGTGGGTTACTCGCAACACCTCGGCCATTTTTACGAAAAGGCCGGATAATGATGAAAAGTTACGAATAGAGGGTAAGTGTATAATAGAGGGTGAGTGTATAATACAGGGTGAGTGTATAAAAGAGGGTGAGTGTATAATAGAGGGTGAGTGTATAATACAGGGTGAGTGTATAATACAGGGTGAGTGTATAATAGAGGATGAGTGTATAATACAGGGTGAGTGTATAATAGTGGGTGAGTGTATAATAGAGGGTGAGTGTATAATACAGGGTGAGTGTATAATACATGGTGAGTGTATATTAGAGGGGGAGTGTATAATACAGGGTGAGTGTATAATACAGGGTGAGTGTATAATAGAGGGTTAGTGTATAATATAGGATGACTGTATTATAGAGAGTGAGTGTATAATAGAGTGTGAGTGTATAATAGAGGTTGAGCGTATAATAGAGGGTTAATATATAATAGAGGGTAAATATAAAATAGAGGGTAACTGTATAATAGAGGGTGAGTGTATAATAGAGGGTGAGGGTATAAAAGAGGGTGAGGGTATAATAGAGGGTGAGTGTTTAATAGAGGACGAGTGTATAATACAGGGTGAGTGTATAATAGAGGCTGAGCGTATAATTGAGGGTGAGTGTATGATAGAGGGGGGTGTATGGTAGTGGGTAAGTGTATAATACAGGGTGATTGTATGATAGAAAGTGAGTGTATAATAGAGTGTGAGTGTTTTATAGAATGTGAGTGTGTTATAGAGGGCGAATATATAATAGAGGGTGAGTGTATAATAGAGGGCGAGCGTGTAATAGATGGTGAATATTTAATATAGGATGACTGAATTATAGAGAGTGAGTGTATAATAGAGTGTAAGTGTATAATAGAGGGTGGCTGTATAATTGAGGGTGGCTGTATAATAGAGGGTGAGTGTATAATAGAGGGTGAGTGTATAGTAGAAGGTGATTGTATAATAGAGGGTGACTATAAAATAGAGTGTGAACGTATAATAGAGGGTGACTATATAATAGAGGGTGAGTGTATAATTGACGGTAAGTGTATGAAAGAGGGTGATTGTATAATAGAGGATATGTGTATAATAGAGGGTGAATGGATAAAAGAGGGTGAATGGATAAGAGATGGCTATTTCATAATAGACGGTGAAATTGGATGTGGGTGACTGTGTTGAAGCTGTTGAACCATTGTATAATCTTTGTATAGAACAGATGTTAATTTTTCAGCAGAAGACGTGTCTGCTTTCCAAGGCGTTAAAAATTTACAACTAATTGGAACAAATAATGACCATTATTTGCATAGATTTAATTGTAAGGGCCCCTGGTTAACCAAAAGAAATGTCGTGACGATTTTGATGTTTACTAGTCGTAACTGAAAAATACAGAATAATACAAGAATATAGAATCAGATAAAGGATCGGTCAGGGATTTATCCAGGGGTTGTGGGTGGGGATGAGGGATGCATCACCCGACCAACAAGGTCAAATAGAGTTGTGAAAACACATATATGTAAAATACAAAGTTTTTATAGTAAATTTTGTCTGTTGACTGCTTAGGTCGAAGTAAGGGTCCCTTACTTTGTATTTATACGAGATAACATGATATTATTTCTAAAATTAGGAACCTTGGTTGGAAGAATCAGTAAAGGTCCTTCGTTACACAAAGTATGAAAGGCGAAGTTTATAGACATTAAAAACAAATATTTCAAGACATTTATATAAATTGCTAAAAATGGTAAAAACTAACGCCGCTTAAACAGCGCTTGTCAGCGCTTAGATTGTAGAGCATGTATAGATTTTCCCCGGGACCCCTGGGCTGTCATCTATTTTTACATCTACTGCCCGAGCAGTAATGTAAGCCCTGCTAACCAGACCCGTGATGTCACCTAGGTAGGTGGTCGCAAACTACATCCGCTGTGTGTACAATATTTGCTTTCAACCTACCCGCTAACGAACTTTTACAGCATGATGATGTAACGTTTCGACATTAGCTTAGGAGTTCAGAACAGGCGCTTACCCGCCATTACGTACTTTAAGAACATGAGTAACCTCCGTTCGAAAAATCGAAAAGTACAAAAGAAAATGCTAAGAAAGTCGATCCCTAACCCGGGTTTAACTTATTAACATCAATCGAGTTTAAAAGGTTTGGATTTTCTCAAAATTAAAGTTATATACGGTTAGGAATTTCATCATCAAATATGGTGCAAATAACGTTTCAGCTACATTGTATGACATGTAAAATGTGTTTTTTTGTTAATAGTTGTTATCATTTCAAATGAGTCAATAAAAAATCACAAAATTTATAAAATCTTTTAGCACTGGGAATCCTAAAAGATTTTAAATTACTTCGGTCAAATCTCAATTTTCGATCAATTGCGTACCCGTTCTTATTAGCCTGTTACCCGCCTTTACTTACGTGCGTAACTCATAATTTGTAAATAACCATGGCGGGCGAAGGAAAAACGACACAGTTTACTAAATGCGTCGACAGACTCTAGAAACACATAGCGAGTTAAACAAGGACATCAGGATACGAAAGACTATTTATGAAAGCCGACATTTTTATATACTGTCAGTACAATAAAAATGAAGTTAACTTTAAAAACTTTATAAAAAGGAATAAAGAGAAAACCAGTTTGTAGAAATACCATAAACTTTGTAATCTTGACCACTGATAAGTTACTTATGTCTATGCAAATGCATGTTCCCAAATCTAGTTCTTTATTGTATCTGTTATGTTTTATATTTATATATTGCTACTTTATCATTCATCAATGTATTTTCTGATCCCAAAGTAAACACTTTAATGTTTTCGGTACAAAACCATATGAAGATATGCATATATAGTTTTAATTTAGGTATATATAGTTTCAACACTATCAAAAAGAAGGTTTTAAATGAAAGTTTAAAAGATGGTAATGGTTAAATGGCCAGTTCTGAATACAGTCAACTCTCGTTATCTCAAAATCGGTTATCTCAAATTTCCGGTTATGTCAAACTGTTTTCTACGGTCCCGTTTTTTTCTCTATAGTTTCTATATAGTTCGACTCTGCTTATTTCAAATTCGGATGTGTCAAATTATCGGATATATCAAACTAAATTCTTTGTCCCCACACGTATAAAACTGTTGAAATCAGTTGGTCTATCTCAAACTTCAAAATTGCTATAAGATGCAAAACGGCAACAAAAGTGATTTTTACACCTACCGTGAAACTCGCGAAGATTTGGGCGCGAGTTTTATCGCCAATTATCGGCAATCAGGATGTCACGTAATTAGAGAAGAGGTTAGTCGATTATTATTTAATTAGCTGATTTAATGAACAACTATTTCGTTAATAAATTAACGCTGATTAAAGTGTTTCAGTTTGTACTTGTTGTTGCTTCAGGTATACAAAATTAGGCCATGCATTTACGACGACGCAACAACCTACAATAAAAAGAAGAATATTAAATTACATTATAAAAAATCTAATAACACTTTAAACATGCAAAACCACAAAAACTTGCAGAAACTTAGTTTACAGTGGCAGATATAACAAGGAATTTCAGTCATTACCAGTCATCGTGTAGCAGGTAAGATTTTTAAGATTTACACAAACTATCCTTAAATTCGGATAACTCAAACTTCGGATATCTCAAACTATTTTCTACGGTCCCTTGAAATTTGAGATAACGAGAGTTGACTGTATATACATGAAGACTAAACATATTATATATATCAAAATAAATCAACATATCCACCGTCATATTGTCTTTGTTAATGTATTTTATCCATTTACTTTTTTAAAGCGACTTAGCCAGTTTTGCGTAGGTTAGTGACACTAATGAACGACATGCACGGTTCAGATACAAACTGTGTTGTTGGGCTTAAAATTGCTTGAAATAGTTGAAAACTGTTGCAACGCTTAAATTTCTCACAACCTAAGACAACATACTCTGTTGAAGTTTGTGGCAATAGTTCTTTATTGCATTGTGGTTCAACAAATTTTTCTATTTGGAAGAAAGATGCAAGTTAACACTCTGACCATGCATTGTATATTTAAGTTAGAAAATGAACATAATATTATACGTTTGTAGTTTCAAAACTCTGCCAGTTTAATAATTATTTAAAAATAATCAAGAAGTCAAAAAAGAGTTAATTATGCCTTTTTCCCCTAGTAGTTGCGTTATAATAATGTTTTTATACAATTTAGAGCATATAAAATGTTATCTAATTAATTAAGGGAAACAAAGTAATAGATCCAGTGAAGCAAGGTAACAAACATGGAACAATTCGAAACAAGAACTACATAGCACGGACGTTGTAAATCTTCGATAGTTCTTTTAGCAAGATTTGACAAGAATGCCATCAAGAATATTAGAATATCCGAATGGCCCCTTTTAGTATCATCGAGTATGTCCACCTGAGCTACGAAAATTAGTCATCTATAATTTTGTGCAGCAAGACGGTTCTGGTTTTCTGACGACTCAGCCCAGCCTTTGGTAAGCTATTTACATGTATATGATAAGTATATGTTGCAAGTGTAGTGCCTTCGGATTCCATTTCCTAAATCTTAAAAAGTATTTTAAAACTTCATAAAAGATGTGAAAAGCATCATTTTCTTATTGATTTAAATGCAGAATGAAGAGTGGTTATTTAAGACAAGAGTGTATGTTTTCTCAGTGTTCCCTCTCTGAAAGAAAATGGGTTAATGGATGTATCCAGTAGTTTGGACCAAATACACCCCCACCCCCACCCCCCCACCCCAACCCCAACCCCTTGAATAAAAATGTTTCATGAAATCACACGAACTGCTGTTTATAATGTTTTTGTTAACAATTAAGATAGTGTTCAAAATCTAATGTACTAGTTTATTTAAAGATTAACTCATAATTACTAGGGGTGCAACGATATACCGTACGACGGTATAACGCGGTTCTATATTCACGGTTCGGTTTATTGTTCATTTCTTAAGAATTACGGTACGAACCGTGCGATACGCTTAAGTAAAAATTCACGTCGAATCGTTGTTGCGTCAGTAGTAGACTATTTTTTACTCCGGGAGAACGACAAAGTGGATCAAGAAATAGCACTTTTATGGCAATGTTTGCCGAGATATAAGCATTCTTGTTTTTCAAGAGCAGCTGATCATTCAGAACAGTATTTTGTCATTCTTAATTCTAGTTTATACCATAAGAAAAGTTAATTAGTAAGCTATGTAGTATGTCTTGTATCGGTAAAGCGCATTGCGTAAAGCTAATTAGTATTCAAAATAGCGGCTGTCGAAAACTTGTAATCTCTGTGATGGACTCGGACAATCTATATTTACAAAAAAGAAATCCATTGTAGATTTTGGCATGATTGATAACATCTTTGGCTCTTGAGACTTCGGCTAATCGTCTGTATTGCCGTCATTATGAAATTGTGAAACGATGACGAGAAAACGCCAAAATAAGTGGTTAGTCATAAACTTGGTTTTTTTCGAAAGAATACTAAAATACATTTCTCATTTCTATCTTTATTTAGTTATATATCTAAGAAGTTGTTTCAGAAGAAACTATCTTCCGGTATTTGTTTTGACTTTTTTGCCCCACAAATTATCACACCAAATTACTGTCCTGATCTCCCAATCAAAATACATCTCTAGAGATAACCCACCTGAAAGTCAGAGCAAAATAAGTGCCTCATCCACTACATATTCAGCATTTATAGTAGTGGATGAAACTGGTAGCAGAAGCGTTAATTCATGAGCGAGTTAATTTATGCATAGATTGACACCACCAAATTTACCTGACTACATGCGAAATTGGTTCACTTTTGGTTTTTGTTGATATAAACCTTGTTTAAATGATGTTTAAAATTATTTACTTCGACTACTAACACACTGATTGTTGTTTTTGCTAAAGAAAAGTTAAACACAAGCACCATCCGGAACATGGCCGTCCGAATATATGTACAATTTTCGGTAATTTGTCGAACTACAATTTGACGAATATGTTGGTACACTCAGTATAAATTTGATGTGACTAATTAAAAATGGTATGCTTTGTACCTTTATGACCAGACTACTTACAATGAAGCAACATATCTTTGATTTAGAGAGAAACTTCTGATATTCCGAATCATACGTTGATTTTGAGAGAAAATTCTCATATTCTGAATCATACGTTAACATTCCAAAGCAGTTATAATTGTGATAAATATTTATTTGAACAGTACTTTCCAGTAGATATACTATTTAAGTACATGTAATACTTATTGGTAAGCATACAGGCTCGCAGTAATAGGCAAACAATCAATAATAAGAATGAGAAATGGCAACATATACCAAACTCCAAAAAGGCACAGAACAAAGGTATTTCACATGCAAGCCAAGCGAAAAGAACAAATTTGTGATGAGTCATTTAACGAAAAGAGCAAACACGACAGTTACCGCCTTGGAACGGTTAGTCGGCAATATGGACCGACTAGGGTGCTTAAACCGGTTTTACAGAGCTCTAACATTGCACTTCCTGACGAGTTTCTCAAATGCAAGCAATTAAAAGCAATTAACAGAAAAACATTTATTTGAATAAAAATGTCCAAGCGCTGATATTTTCTATAAAAAAGTTATGACGAAAGTAGTGACGTCATTGAAAAATAATGTCCACATAGTGTTTGGAAAAGAATATGGGTTGAAAAACTACACAAAAATGGTAGACTATAAATGAAAATAACTATCTGAATCATGAACAAACATGACCAGAGACGAAAAAATGGTTGTGGCATCCTGTTCATGTGAAGATGGAATTGAAGAACCAAAGTCCCATGTCCATCAAAAGCAAATACACGCAACAATCCTTGAAGGATGAATTAAATGACAACATAGATTACATGCAAGAGGAGATTTTTTACGACCGCCACACTGCACAAGTAACATTGTTGTGATCATGAATAAGAATATATGAGAAAGTCTTATGAGCATTGCAACATACACCAAACTCCGAAAAGGCACAGAACAAATAATGTCATATTTTGTCTCAAGTAGTCAACTCGTTTTAAGCAGTGTCCCATGGTTGGCTGCTTAATACAAGTGTTACTGTAGTGTTAGAAACTGTTTAAAGCATTGCTGGTCTTATTCATTCCGGATGAAGAAAGAAATTTTCATTTTGGAGGGGGTGTTATGACATTTTACATTCAGAAAAGAAATGTCATTTAATGCACTATCCTTATTTGATTATCTTATGATATAAAATAATAAAACCAAGAATTTCTGAAAATTTCCTAGGTGATGATGAAAATGAAAGCATAAGAAATGTGAAATCACAAGCACAACTAATGGAACCAATACAGATCGCCTTTTAAAAAAAGCAGAACAGTATCTGAATGCTCATCAGTAGGACAAGGATATTTTTTATACTAGGATACAAAGTTCCCGCTGAAAAGTATTTATTTAACCATATATTAACGAAAGATACCATGATTTTTGTAACGTTAAAGGAAACAGCCTCCTTTGTATTAACTTGACCAATACTAAACACCATGTTATAGTAGAAGGACTGTCTGTATTATACTACTTGCAATAGTTCGTTGGCTTCGACGTAAAGACTCTGCACTGGTGAGGTCTTGAACGCTCCTAGAGCAAGACGAAGTACCCCCTGGTTGTGAACGACGTCCAGCATCTGTAGATATGACCTCCTGCCAGAACAATAGACTATGCTTCCGTAATCTAATTTAGACCGAATTAGAGAACGGTACAGAAGTAACAATGTTTTCCTATCGGCTCACCAGTCTGTATGAAATAAAAATTTTAGCAAGTTAAGAGCCTTGAGACATTTCTTCTTGATGTAATTGATATGTGGAAGAAAAGTCAGTTTCCTGTCAAAATGACTCAAAGAAACTTAGTTTCCTGGACGACGGGAATGTGAACGTTATTTAAAAACAATTCGGGGTCAATATGAAGACCTCATTTCTGACAGAAATGTATACAGTTGGTTTTGGTTGGAGAAAATGTAAAACCGTTAGTGTTGCTCCATTTTTGCACGTTATTTACACATGTTGTTATTGTTTTGCGGTAACAAATAACGAAATCGTCAAAAAGTGAACAGTCAACCCCTCCATGAAGGGTTTTGACAAAATTATTTATTTTTATGTTAAAAAGGGTAACAGATAGAATACTACCCTGGAGACACCTTGGTTCTGTTTATGAACAGATGACAGGGTGGACCCAATCTTGACCTGAAAATTTCTGACAGAAAGGAAGCTGTCAATAAATACTGGTAAACGAGCCCTGAGACTTAGGTCACCTAAATCCTTTAAAATCCCATGTTTCCAGGTCGTGTCATAAGCCTTTTCAAGTTTGAAAAACAAAGCTACAAGGTGTTGCATTTTGATAAAGGCATCACGAATGAGTGTTTTTAAACGAACAAGATGATCGACAGTGCTACGTTAGTGTCTGAATCCACTTTGTTATTCTGAAATTAACTTGTTAAACTCGAGATACCAGACAAGTCTATTATTGATGATTTGTTCTTAGGTTTTACAAAAACAGCTCGTCAGAGCAATAGGTCTATAGCTTAGAGGATCTGCTGGACTGGAACTGGAATGTGTTCGAAATGTTTTGTTTATTTGTTACCACGGTGCGATTTGTTTTAAGGTGGTTAACAGTTGAATACGATTTGATGATAGTGATGAAATGTACGATACGCGACGTCTTAAATACAGTGAAGGATGTGGTTGACTCCGCCCCTCTTACTACCCAACTTACAATTCGGGGACCACTTTTCATGACCGACCATGGCATTGTCATTAATTTCCAAATATTTCAGTTTTATTCTACCTTGAAAACGCTGTACAAATATCCGATTTCCCTGTATAACAAAATCCAGCTCTAGCTAGTACATATTTGTCAGGAATCATTTGTTTCGGATAAGTATCATAAGTCTTCACATAAACAGGTTGCTACAACCATTTACTTTTCTCTGGTCATTTTTTTTCTTGGTTCAAAAAGTTAATTTCATTTACAATCAACAATTAGTTGTAGTTCTTCTAATCGAAATAATAACTATCTCGATTTCTAAACACTATGTGGACATTTTTCAATGACGTCAATACCTTGGTCATTACTTATCAAAGAAAACGTCAGCGCTTGGACATTTTTTTATTCAAATATGTCGGTTTTCATTTCATTACTTGCATTTGAGAAACCCATCAGAAATTACAAGGTTAGAGCTCTGTAAAACCGGTCAATATGTACGAATATAAACATTTACTGTTAAAAAACATCGAAAAACATCGAGTTTGTGTCAATCTATGTCCGTATTTATACCATGTAAAAGAGCAGTTAAAAAGACACATGTGCAAAAATATAACGAATATACCTCTTGAAGCATTCCAGTCAACAAGAATACCGAGGACGTGTTCTCTGGCAGCAAGTGTAATGACGACCTTCTAAATCAGCAAGTATAACGGGGTCTTCGGACAACTATGTGGCAAACGCCTCCAAAAGCTTTCCCTAGAAGGAAAATTCAAATTCGAGATCTTGCACGGTTTTCATCCTTGTCCTATCACCTTACATTACTCCGTTTTCGGTATGTCCTGCAAAGGGTATCTTTTGATTCCCCAGCGACAGCACAACTGGAATGATCTTGGCTGGTATGTGTCTTTTATGCAGCACTATTTCCTACGCTGAAGAGGACAACTTGCATACAATAGATTCCTTCTGTCCCTCTGCCTTGTCAACAAAATTATCTGCAATGGCGATGCTATTCTTGAGAGCTTCATCTGCGCAATGGCGGGACAACACTGTTGATATGTTTTTTCCAGTTATTAAATGGCGTTGATGACAAAGTCCTTGACTTCCCGTTGTTGAAGACAAGGAAAGGGACGCACACAGTGCTGTCGCAATATACATTTATTACGATACTGAGTGAAGTCAATACAGTATCGCGATATACAATGGCCGTACAGGCTTTTGGTTTAAGAAAAGTGAATATTCGATGGAACCATGAAGTTCAATGAACATACAATTTATTGTTATGGCCAGCTTGTTATGAGATAGTTCGTTGCGGAGTTCTTAGAACATTATTAATACATGTACCTATTGTTCGAAAATTCAATACAACGCGACCGTTGCAGTTTGTAAACAGCATGACCGAGCCGGCTAATTCTTTTGAAAGAACCCGAATAAAAGTGATATGTGGACCACTTCAAGCTAAAGGCGGACAGATCAATAAGGAAAAGTGTCCAAAAAGTTGAATTGCGTAGTCATTTGATGCGCCTGGAAGATATGGTTGAGGCCCAACCATCCTAAATAAACTTGTATATCGTCATCACCGAAATTCATTAGAAGCATCACACTACGCTGTTGTGAAGCTTTGAAGTTATTTGCTGTTTGACTGTTTGTACTTTGCGACCTTCTAGTTGTATTACATATTTTTTGTTTTGTTTCTGTGTTTACCTGTTGTGAAGATTTTAAAACTGTCATATTTTAATCAGGTATTTGTTATTCATTCTTTTCATAATATTTGAGTGCAATAGCTCCTTATAACAGTTCGTTCATATATGACAATATATTGTGGTACGCTTAAAGCATATCGTGACAGCCCAAGGCGCACATGTCTGAGTCCATGGTAACCGGATGGACCAATTAATGATTTGATTTCAACAGTTCTCGTTAAAACGCTGTAACTTCCCGTCAAATCTAAAACTAAGGAGGGAAACGTTTATATTACAAGCTGTTTATATTGCAATCCGCACTTTCATATTTTTTCTATCTTAGAATTAATGCACAGTTGTTTAGTGTGCTGCGCTTTCTTTTTCTTGAAGTATGGTTGGAAAAAAAATTAAGCGGCGTTTTATCGCGAGTCCTTCTGATTTGATTGAGTTTATACGCTTGAATAAGCAAAGGGCTAACGGGGTTAACTTGTTCAATGCATAACATAGTACTGCTACTGTACCACGTGTTACGGGATTAAGTTATTGAGTAACGACGTTTATTCCATTACGCTATATACAGCACTATTTTGGTGATCGTTACATCTGGTGTAATCCTAGTCAGTAAGCACAAGGTTGAACGGGGTAAGCTTGTTCAATAGTTGACATGGTACATGAAGTTCCATATGGTATTAGGTTAACCTGTTCAACAGATTCTTGTATTGACCAATTGACATGTTTCATGCGCAGATTGCAGCAGACAATTAAGAAAATTGCTATTGCCAAGAAACCTCCCAAGGTGAAAAAAATCACATTTCATAGAACCGTATAACAACCAGCTATGCGAGAGAACTTTGTTTCAGCATATTCAAATCATGATCAGGCGACCAGGGATTGGTGAATTTAAATGCTGATAATGTAAGCGGATGCAGTTTGTCTTGGTGGACGATGCCCTTCGCTCAACAGAAAATGGCGAAAAGGAGTTTCATTGATTAACAAAATAATATTTCTAATACTTGATAATTATTCTTAAACCTGATCTAATATATCATGGATACGCATAATTCTAGTGAATGACAATTAATCAAAAAGCTATTTACACCAAATATATTCCCTCTCCATGGCTCAAGGCGCAAGCAAGTTTAAGCCCCTATTCGCAAAATTCCTAAAGTGCGAAAGGGACTTTTATTTCTTTTTTAATCGCCACTTCTAATATTTATTTATTAACCCAAACCTTACTGTACCCCTATAATATTACTTTATGGTTAAGTCAGGAAATTTAAAATGGCTGTTTTGTGTACAGAATTGGAATAATTACTAAAGTATAACATAAAATAAAGTTATTATGTGTGCAAATTCATGTTTGATATGTTTGTGTAAAATATCTGGAATATTTTAGGTGACAAATAAATTGGGCCATTTTGTAAGATTTCACCAAATTGATTACTAGTACCATGGAAACTTCATTTTTACTAAAAAAAGTAGTCCAACAAAATTACTTTTTCTTTTCATTTTCGAACTCGCCATTGAGTTCTACTACGGTTATCAAAAAATAGAAGATTCTATGAAAGAAATCGCCTTTAACTCATTCAGTTTATATTTTACTTCACAATTGCAAGTACTGAATACTACATAGTTTGATGTCAGGTACACGTGAACGTATTCCTTGGGTAACTGAAACATCGTTGGAGGGATGACAAAACCAACAAACATATCTTAGTTTGTAAATAATTGCCCATAATTTCCTTTTACAGCTTTATCAGTGTAAGGAACGATAAACCCGACAGGACGATTGACACTCCGCATTACCTTCAGCACGCTATCAGATTTATGTCTAAAAATACACGACCCTCACCTCGAGCTGCTCAGCTGCTCGCTTGATTATTTTGTTGATTTCACCGACCGTTATGTAAGCTGATATCAAATTAACCGACAGGAGGTTGTGAACATCTACACGCGTATTTCCTTCCCTTTTCTTTAAAAGTCTACTTGTTGTTATGTTTTTTGTGCTCATTTCATCACTGTATTTTCAATCATTTTTCCTTTTAGTAAAAATACTGGTATAAATGATTTTCTTGAAATATCTTGTTACTGGTTAAAGTTCAACCGAAACGAATGCAAACCACATATTTTTGTTTCGGCAGAACTGTAAAAAGGGAAACAACTCAGATACCGCATCAGGGATTTTTGTGTGGGTTCTCTATCGTGTACTTCTATGCAATTGTTTGCCGATGCTTAGGTGTTTTCCGGTATTTTCGGGCAAGTCTATGGACCGCTTTTCATACGGTGGTTTCATCGGAAGAGATATTCAGTCGAAACACCGACATTATTGTAGCCATCAAAGCAATGCCTAGCTAATATTTGTGGAGAGAGGAACAAAGCAATATCTGGGTAGATCCCTTACTCTTATTGTCGTTACTTATGTAATGACCATGTAAAACAATTTGATCGGATCTTTGATTTAAATTTGCTCAATTTTGATACTTAAACAACCATTAAAATGACATAGAATTTATTTAATACCCGAGATAATAACTAGGCTGGTAACAGTTTAACTCATGATGTGTGTTCTTAATTTAGACAGTTTCTAGAATGTGTGGCATTCGTCTTAACTTGTAACAAAGAGAATTTCCCACAAGCCTCGCTCGCTCGGTATATTCTCTTAAAGGTGGTATCCGACGGTTTGCCGATATCAAATACATGTAACAATACCTTACCACTGCTTGGGGGAGTTAGGGCAAACTCTTTGCATAAATCGTACTAAAGTCAAATTAAAGACGAGTTGGAACACTACAAACACAGACAATTCAAGATAAAAGCACTCGAACGTTCAATCATTCTAAATCTATGGAAAATCATTTTTGTATAATCAATGATCTCCATTTTTGGAGGAATAAATGATAAAAGAATAAAAACAGATATCGACGTCAGAGCGAATTACCCGGACGACGATATCAAGTAATCTCAAAAGTGAGTTGTCATGCGGTTTTCTTAGTTAAAAATAGCATCTCTGCAGCGTGGCTTAGATAGGAAATACCTGATTGCAACGAGAAATGGAGATTTATGTTTCACTGTTCACATTGTTCTAGGGCATCAATGAACGGAATTTTGCTGAGGTTAACAAGTAACAATGACTTCTTTGGTTATTTGAGAAAACATTGTTTCAAGGAGAAGTGTTTTGAGTATCCTTTGGGAAGGAATTATAGCATTAGACAAACCAATCAGACATTTTACTTGATGCCTTTGACTCAAACTATTACAAATATGTAGTTACTTATTTACAAGCTCGACAAGTTTAAAGCTGATTTTCCCTTTTTTTGTGCTAACTGCTTTATTAAAATGTCACCGGACTCTTGATATCCAAAGGATTTATTTCAGAGTTGCCCATCATGTTCTGTAAAGTATTTTGGTTGATGCTTCAATATATAAAATAATTTCACAACGTGGTTTTCTTTTCAGACTTTGAATATATCAGATAATAAATTTGAGATGAAATTTAGCAAAAATAAATCAAATAAAATTCATTTACAAAGTAAACGTTCAAATTTAAACATGTTTTATTCTACATAAGGTAGAGTGATGCTGAAAAAAGTCAAAGTGAAAAAGTAGGAAGAAAAAAAGCTTGACCATGCATGTCCATAACGGGATTCGACCTCTCAACCGCTAGTTTTGAAGCATTTTAACCCAAAAATTTTATACTCTTCAATTGGAGGTGCAGCGTTGCAGCTGCTCTACTTTAAATGCATGCCCGATTAAATAGTAACAATTGTTACTAGATTTGCAAAGTTACATGCAAAGTAAATATTTACAACGTACATTGCAAACACGTTTTAGAACACATCATACTTTGTTAAGTTAATATATAATATATACTGGTTATGTTCTTAATGAAAGTTTTATATTGGAATAATGGAAGTATGCATCTAAAGCATTTTGTTTAATTTGTAAGACATTTAATATTGAAAACCTTCATAAGTTGCATTGCAATGTCATCATTCATCTATGACATTCCTAAAGAAAATTAGCGTCGGCTTGCAGATCGGGAGGTCGTGGGTTCGAACCCCGGCCGGGTCAAACTAAAGACTTTAAAGTTGGTAGTAGTGGCTTCCCTCCTAACGCTCGGGGCTAAGGGGCAACATTACGCCTGACTCGTCTGTGTCAGTATAATGGACCGGCCGGGTTCAGTCCCTGGGCACCTCATAAGTGCCTCTGTGCTATAATGATAGAAATGTCGCTGCGCAGTATCGGGAAAAATGCCGGCTAATCCCACCTCCCATCCCTAAAGAAAATGGAACACGCCTTCTAATTTAATTGCAAATCTGACATAATCTTTCCCTCCTTGGTATTGGGCGCGGTTTATCCCATCGGCATTGTCAGTTATTATATATGTGAAAGACTCTCCTTTTGGTTAAAACTACTTAATATTTTGTGACTTACTTTGGAGAGAATACGGCTGTACGAGTATATTAGCAGACTCTTAACTCGGTAATAATATATATATGCTGAAAGTAGCGCCGGTTCTAACAACTGTTTGTGACAGAGCGGAAAAAAGAAACGAATTTACGAATATTATACCGGATGTCACGTTTATGTCAATAGCAGACTGTTTTCAAATGAAGACGAGATGAAGCGGTCTATTCTAGTCGCGTTATTACGTTGTTGACTTCGCAAACGAAACAATATGTATTAACCATAAACATTCGAAAGGTCAAACATGGGTGGTTAAAACCAGTTTACGGAGCGCTCCCATCGCGCTTTTCCTGAAGGTTAACAAACAACACATCTGTAATTGCAATTTAATATCGAACATATCGAACATACGAACAATCTTGTATTATTGACTCGACTAAGCCTTGGTCACTTTACAGTTCCTAAATAGTGAACAGTTTGAAATAAAGCTGTCCAAGCGAAGAATCAAAAGAAAAATAATGGCGTAATATGTTAAAAGTGACGTCATTTGGAACCAGAAATACATTAAAAATGATATGCGGGGTTAATGAAGATTTAAAACTTTTAGTTTGTTTGCCACTGTGACATATTTTGACCGAAGTTTTGATTAAGAGAAAGCATTAATCGGTTATTTTTAAAAAAAAAAACCCAATCGATATGAAATTCTAATATGCAATCTTACAAATTTAGGCTACATATAAATTTCGTTAACAGAAGTGGCAGAAAAAGGTGCGGTATTCATCTAGGAGGATTTCCGAATGCTGCCATAACTTTAGAATAATACATTACTTATGTCGAAAACGTATTTTTACGACCAACAGACTTACTAAATAATTAACATTTTTATTAGCTAATTAATTAAGGGGGTTGGGTGGGTGTTATAATTACCAGTGTTTAATTTGTCAACACATTTGATTATATTACATTATTTGTTCTGCAATTGCCTTGTATAGTCTGCACTTCTTGATAGAATCATTGTCAGTTTTTTCCCCGATAGTATATCCCATAGATATATTTTAAGTAAGGGTTACATCGTGTGCTCGCCAAATGCCATGAGGTGCAAGGCGATGGTAAATAAAACCAACTCTCTGTGGGCTGTGTCATATATGTAACAACAGCCACCATGGTGAACGATTCTGTAGCGGTTAGATTTATAGAAAAAAAAGAAGAGGAGGGACAAGTGTGGTTCACAACCGTTTCATGTACAGACTGAAAACACAGCAAACTATAAGATCAATATTCAAATTTGCCCAGTCCACTTGTGGGGCAAGACTTGAACACTAACAAAGGTCAACATGATAAATGTTGAAGGGGATTATAACGAAAAAAGTGATCAGTAGCGATTGTCATGACGAATATACGAGTATGATGTTGGAGCACTCTGAAACTACTACAGCGTGAAATAAGTTGCTGAGAAAATGCTGGGATAATGCCAACTTTTTATGAGGCCAAGTCGTCGTTATATAGAGCAGCTTCTGCCGGGGAAAAATTCATACAGATGACGGTACCAAGGTAAAGCTTTGTTGAACCGGAATTTTCACTCATACGAATATGTCACATGCGTGATGAATGCGTACGAATATGTCATAATAACCCCATTGTGGAGACATCTGTTGGTACGTACGAATTTTTCATACTTTCATATTTTATACTATAGTTATAAATCTGTGAAGAATTCGTACACATGTTTCTCACATAATTTAAACTTGTATCTATATGATCTGGGTTTGTGTGAAATAAGTAGAACAACATATCAGTACCAGCTGAATGAAAAAATGAGTGTGTGTGTGTGTGATTTGTCAAGGTCAGATTAGAACGTTTTGAATATGTTTCTATGTAACGCATTATGTTTAAGAATGTACGGGCCGATTCAGAGCGAGTTTCAGAACTTATGCATTTAAGTTATTGACCAAGCAACAATCATAAATGTAACAGTATAGAAAAAACAACAACACCTAAAACATGGAAAAAAGATTACTCTGACGATATTCGACGCAAGACTTTCATAGTTGTAGGGAAGGGAAACTACATGTAATTTTTTAATTGAAAGTGTTTACCCCTTCACATTATCCTTCCATCTACAGAACATAAAATTGCCTTTGTCGTGTTAGTTTTTGTCTCAAAATACATTTACAGTTACATTTATCCTAATCTATCTAAGTTTTAAAAAAGCTATGTTTTCTAGAACGGAGTAATCTCTATATATTAATATACATATTCTGTATAGTTTAATAAGTCTTTAATTTAAACGTAAATTTGACCGGAATCGCAAAAGGGGGAAAATAGTGCTATATTTCATTAATATTATCAATAGTTTTTAGTTTTGTTACTTGTTTGCAATGAATCGTTGTAAAAGATATATAATATAAAGTTATTTTTTCCTTTTAAAAGATAGCAAAAAATGGATTAGCAAAAATACTTTTCTGAGAAAGCCTAATTCGGCACTTCCGTCAAGACAACATTATTAGTGTGCGTAGAGCAACAACGGAAACCGCTTATTCCGTATAATCGGTCAGCGGGGTGCGCGTATGTATAACGACAATGCAGTGATGCGTATAATTGGTCGTATTTTCTTATTTATTGAAATCGACAAACTTTTCAGAAGACAGTTATTGCAAATGTTAAACTTTAGTAAATGCTACCAAAATAATTTCTTTTTATGTTACTTTATGAGTTTTCTCGATTTATAAAATAAAACTAACAAGACGACCGAACAGATTATCAATGTACTCTGCTCCATAAACTCTAGTGGGGTGAGAAGTGTCCAAGCTTTTTTTGCAACAAGAGAGATAATTAAAATATAGACAAATCATTCCCATTTATTAATTGCACACAAAAGCACACAAACATGTAAAACATAAGAAGCTAATAGCATTGTCAAGCAAAAGAGTGGGTACTCAATGACGTTACCGAGACCAGAACCCCTGGAGTCATATCAGCAAGAACACGATAACAGGGATAAAAGAAACAGATCGAACGTCTAGGTTCTTTTACAAGATCTCCCTATAAACCTTCATAAACTCTTAAACCCCGCCACCGTCGTGCAAACAAAGAGGTAAGCATTATGATCAACTGTTGATGGGTCAGTCTTCCATCAGACAGACTTTATTATTCCTGTATTTTTATTTAAAAAAGGGATATGAATAAAGTGGGGCCATTCAGATTAATTGTTCTCTGTAACTTAATTTCTCTCAAAGAGCACATTTAAAGTTGAAGGTTAATACAAAAGTTTTGACTTTTGCCATCACAAGTGAAATGATTGTTAAACAATCGAGAGTCCGTGTTCTTCTCCTGAATTTTCTTTCAATAAGCTTCATCAATCGGTGAAGTTACAATTATGCTTCTCAAAGACGTTTTGAGTTGTGCTCCGAACACCCTTTCACAAAAGGGAGATAATAAAAAAATGGAACTATTCATAGCTATGGTTCTTGTCACTGCAAGAAACACTATATCGTTGTGCAAAGTAACATCTCAATATCTTTGACATTTTCCCGAGCACCGATATAAATAAATGACTACGGACGGACTACTACTACTATTACTACTACTACTATTACTACTACTACTACTGCTTCTACTACTACTACTACTACTACTACTACTACTACTGCTACTACTACTATTACGACAGCTACTCCATCTTATACTGCTACTACTTCTATTATCACTACTACTACTATTACTACTACTACTACTACTACTACTACTACTACTACTACTACTACTACTATACTATTATTATTGCTACTACTACTACAACCACAACTATTAAAACTACCATTAAAACAAGTACTACTACTACTACTGCTACTACTATAATTACTACTATTACTTCTACTACTAATAATACTGCTATTACTACTTCAACTACTACTACTAATATTACTACTACTTCTACAACAACAACTACTACTACTATTATTTCTATTACTACTACTACTACTACTACTACTGCCACAACTACTTTTACTTCTACCACTACTATAACTACTTCTACTACTACTACAACAACTACTACTACTACTACTTCTACTACTACTACTACTACTACTACTACTACTACTACTACTACTACTTAAACTATTACTACTAATATTACTGCTTCTACTACTCCTACCACTATTACTACTACAACTACAACTTCTACTTTTACCACTACTTTGACCTCTACTACTACTATTACTACTACCTCTACGTCTACTACTACTACTACTACTACTACTACTACTAATAATAATAATAAAAATAATAATAATAAAAATTATACAACAACAACAACTACTACTACAGGTTTGTCTCCAAACCCGTGTCAGCCTCATGTTCTTTACTACTCTCCTTCAGTGATCGAGATGTTTCGCCATACAGTAAGTGTAATAAACAGAAGAGAAATGTAGAATTATACCTGTGTTGTGTGTGAAAGGCTTAAAAAAGCCTGCCTTAAGACCAAGAACACTATACACATAGACTTCCGGCAAAACATGATTGTAAGCTAACAAATATATTTTATGGAATATACTGCAACAAGTATATCTTTCTTGTATGCTATAACTCTAACTACGTCAAATAGTTGGCATAATTATTGTATGACTTCATTTCTGTTACCAACGTTAACAATAATAATTAAAGCCATTTTAACCTTCACTTTGTTGGTTTGTAAAAAAGAGTAACAAAATGTAGAGTCATTCATCTCTGTTTTATATTTTGAAAAGGCCAATTGGGCCGAAACGTCAATAAAGAGTTTAAAGAGACACAATGAATAATCAAACTTTTATAGACACTAGCAAAAGAAAGGCATCTAAACCAACGAAACAAAATCTATTGTCAAGACACCGAAAATGAACATAAAAAATTTGTTTCTTTTGTTTCTTAAATAACAACCATTTAAGCTGAAATCAAGAAACGTAAGTACTGTGACAAAAATCACAAACAAAAACCTTACTAATCTCAATTGTTGATTCTTATTTTTATATTAAACGAATGCACTAATTCGTATGCAAGGTTTGACTGCACTAATTATCACAGACTTATATAGAAACATTTTAATAGATAGATGTGTAAAATTTCTTTGTCATTCAAGTCTTGTTTTTTTATTTCAACTGTTTTGTTGATGTTTTATGTTTGTTGTTTTTTTTTTTTTTTTTTTTTTTTTTTTTTTTTTTTTTTTGGGGGGGGTGGGGGGGTGGGGGGGTGGGGGGGGGGTATGGTTATTACATGTACGCATTTAGTTCCTGTGCACTTCCTGTGAAATGGTCTTACATTTCGCGATTGGTATATAATTTAAGCTAATTCTCCCGGGGTCACGACAAAATACGAATGTATGTGCTGACCCTTAAATAAACCAGTTGTCAGTCAGCCAATTTCCACCCATATTGTATTGTGGTTGAGCTTTTTCAATCCGTATTAAACACTCATGTGACCTTGATCAAACGGTTATTGTGTAAAATGTGCCAAATTTGAATGTACAGAGTAGATACCTAGTTTAATTTGTTTCGGACTGAAATTTATGTGCTATGAATAACAGAGATACATTTTATATGGGTTTACATATGTCTACGTTTAATGGCCAGTAGTAACGACTTATATGCGCCCTGAAGTACTTGGATCAATTTATACAAAGTAAGTGAGCATATACGAAACAATATCGGCAAATGACCAACAAAAACAGGCATAGACCAAAAATGAGAACAATTTCGTAAGTATTAAAGGGTAAATTATCGTGTATTAAGAATATTTTATGGATGGTTAAATTGAATGATTATTTATTTGTTAAAACCTGTATATGTACTACATGAGTTTTTCTTTTAATTAATAATGTAAATGTTGGTCCCGGGTATACAATTTTCAAGGCTCGTATATACAAATGCGTTGCGAAAACATTTTCTTTGGTTGAATGTTCTATTTACAACATTCTATTTTTAGACTGATTACATAAATTTGCTTTGGGAAACGCCACACGGTGCAAATATTGATCATATACACACCTTTTAATTTAATACGAAAGTCTGCCTGTGACAACATTCAATCTCCCTTACTAAAACAGACCATTCCAGATTATTTTTTTCTCCATCTGTACTTTCTAATACTTGAGATGTTCAAACTAGTCTTTACTAGGACGTAAGTAAGAGTTTATGCAGTAAGTAAAACAAAATTCATCAAAGTAAGAAATTGTGACATGCATTTGATAGAGGCAAACTGTCGGATACCATCTTTTTTACATTTACAATAAAACGCCATCGTTCTAAATAGTCGTCGTTTAAATTTTTAATGGCGAGTTTTTAAAATTTACATTTCTTCTATCATATTCTGAATTGTTACGCAAACAATTTAAATTTAATATCTCAGGCAGTATTTCATTCTCCCACAAGCAATCGTTGAAATGTTCCAAGAGATAAAGCCATGTTATGCCGGTCTGAAATTGATATTTAATGTCTGACCAGCACATCCTTAAGTTCCAAATTGCCTCTGAAAGATTTTTTCTAATAAACGCCGAGCATATAAATTACAATTACCGAAAGTAGGGCGCATTTTTTCTTGGTTTCGTTAGTTTTAAAGCAGTTAATGTGTGTTCATAATTGCTGGCTATTGCAGTTTATTGGACGTTTAGCATTATTTAAACCAGGAAATCGTGATATTTCTTTTAACACATCTCTACACTATATAAAAATTCATTTTTTAACACCGATAAAATATTTAAAAAATTCTCGGTCTCATTGCGAATACAAAAAAATATGATATTACTTGAACAAACACAAACATCTTTGAGAAATACAATACATAGAGGATCTGATATAGGTGTTTATTAGATACCGAAAATATTAATCGAGCTTGATGAAATGGAACGAAACGAGACCCTGCCGAGCTTCGTATCGTTTAAGATAACGAGTTTAATATTTTCAGTATTTAATGAACACAAATATTAGATTCTATTTATCACATAGTCAAAACATCAGCTATATTTGTTTACAATGTATCATTTTTTATACTAGTGCATACTTGACACATTGTCTGATTTGTCTGCATGCTGTCAGTCATTTGCACTAAATACATGTACAAATTAACTTGAAAATGATTGTCATAATTTTGCTTTATTATGCAACAAACGCGCATGGATATATTCTTCATTCATATAGTGGTTATAGAGGGTCATGCGGATCGGCAGGTCGCGGGTTCAAACCCCGGCCAGGTCAAACCAAAGACTTATAAATTGGTAGTGGTGGCTTCCCCTCTTACGCTCGGGGCTAAGGGGACAGCATTACGCCTGACTCGTCGGTGTCAGTATAATGGACCGGCCGGGTTCATTCCCTGGGCACCTCATAAGAGCCCCAGTGCTATAATGATAGAAATGTTGCTGCACAGTATCGGCAAAAAGCCGACAAATCCCAAATCTCATACGGAAACCTTCAGATTTTTTTTGTTATTGTTGTAAATATTTAACCATCTCTAAGAAGGACAAGACATGATTACAAAATATAATGTCCCTTTATGGAACGCCATGGCTGTAAACGAATTGCATCACTTGTTGATCACTTTGCTGTCTTGTAAACCCAATAGACATAAAGTGTAAGATGTAATGTTTAACAACAACTAGAATTTTTTTAAATTGTGTTTATGCCTTTATTAACTTATAAAATAAAGTTGCCTGTTGACTGGACTGTAACCATTTTCAGATAATGTAGCTCTGTCTGTGCTCTGTTTATAGAAGAGTGCACCCAAACACAAGTACTAGAATTAAACAGAACAAAGCAATGTTTTAATGATATTGCTACATATAAATAAGGAAAACAATGCCGACAAAATAAATATAATGAGATCTAAATGTATTTAAAGGAAACAAACAACTATGTATAGCAATATCGTGACATTGAAGGTACCGCTAATTGGTGAAAAAATATGCTACAATACACCAATAAGTATTTCCACCAAATGCCAGACAGGTTACCCTCATAAACGATGTTTCCCGTCAGTTAGTAAGTCAAGAATTAAATTACGTTTTATTTAATGATTAGATACATTCTCTATTGCAATGATAGTAGGTATTACTAAGTACGTGTAAGAGTTATATGTAGAATCTGTATCAGCTCAAGTCTACAGTATCTAACAAAAATGTGTCAGCTTTCAACGCTTAATTGAAATATTGTTGGTTTATTTTTTTCCTTCATTTATAGGGTTGCATTGAGAATAAATACACGAATAAAGAGAACTAAATGCAAACAATATAACAGACTAGAACTTCGCGAGTCGGATGTGTCGCCTGACGAAAATTTTGTTAGTCGACATAAAAATTGTTAATTAGTTTTTTGTTGTACAGATATAAGTAATGTATTTGCACAAAATTCACATACAAAATAACCTTTAAATGGTCTCATTGCAAAAAAAAAACATGCACAACAAGTTATGCCCTTCGCAAGAAATGCTCTATAAAATCAATCAAAGGGGAATAACTAAAAAACGGAAGAAGGTAGAGTTACCGTTCTTGTGCACTGCACTTTGAGTCATTGCCAGAAACATGCATACCAAGTTTGGAGTCATTTGGACCTACGGTGACAAAGTTACACTCCGTTTTTGTGCGCTGCACTTTGAGTCATTGCAAGAAACATGCATACCAAGTTTGGAGTCATTTGGACCTACGGTGACAAAGTTAGGCTCCGGTCAAGAAATGCTCTATAAAATCAATCAAAGGGGAATAAGTTAAAAACAGAAGAAGGTAGAGTTATTGTTTTTGTGCACTGCACTTTGAGTCTTTGCCAGAAATATGCATACTAAGTTTGGAGTCATTTGGACCTACGGTGACAAAGTTACACTCCGGACAAGAAAGGTTCTATAAAAATCAATCAAAGGGGAATAATTCAAAAACTGACCAAGGTAGTTACGAATCTTGTGCGCTGCACTTCGAGTCGTTGCTAGAAACATGCATACCAAGTTTGGGGTCATTTGGACCTACGGTGACAAAGTAAGGCTCCGGACAAGGAAATCAGGACGCCGCCGACGCCGCCGCCGACAAAGTAATCCCTACATGTTGCCTATTCAGGCGACACAAAAATGCAACGGCAATAAACTTTTTCTAACCAGTTAAGAAAGCAGATCAATTGAAAGTAAAAAATATTGTCAAAACAATGACGCATTACTAGCTACATGCTAGTAATGATCTAACGCAGAAATGTAATTAGTTTAGTTGTAAAGTTAATATGTTAAAACGTTTAACGTATGTAATGTTCATATGTTGAAAATAAAATCACCAATTAAATACTAAAATGTAGCTCATTATAAA
Organism: Sinonovacula constricta; assembly: GCA_007844125.1. NCBI lineage: Eukaryota > Metazoa > Mollusca > Bivalvia > Cardiida > Solecurtidae > Sinonovacula > Sinonovacula constricta. The sequence goes on along the minus strand of CM017573.1, from coordinate 31,590,816 downwards.
TTTTAATAATATATTTAGCTATGCCCATTTCCGACAAACTGGAATAGATTCGAATTTCTTCACGTAACAATAGCATTGACAGAGATCAGCTAATTACTGGCAAGTTGATTTATACCAAATCACTGCAAATATTTTAACCACATTTCAGAAGTTATCGTATGAGGATTCATATCGAATACACATTTTGGTTATTTAAATCTAACTCTGTGCACCTAACACTAAACAACGATCTTTATGTTGCAACAAAATACAACATGAAGACTGGCATTAAAACAACATTACAGCCATATAATAATTTCAGTTTATAAACAAATGACCGAATGACTCAGAATTATGAATAATAATCTGGAAAAAATATCATTAGTTTATAAATGTCACATCCCAGGGAACTGGGTATTCAAAATATGTTCTATTAATAGACATAAATAGCAAAATTTGAATACCCAGCTAAATATGAATATCCAGCTAGCTGGGAATCGGGTATTCGCACTTGTTTAGGTCTAGGTCTGAATATTCAAACGTAGCTCTTTAAATCTATTAACAGAAAATATTTCGAATACCCATTGCCCAGCCAACCGGGTATTATTTCCTAGCTGGATATTAAAACTGCTGCTACGAACAGTCCATTTACTGAAAATATTTCAAATATCCAATTCCCTACCAATTTTTTATGTAGTCATAGCTCTTGTAATGAATGCTATATTAAAAGAAAATAATGCAAATAACCAATTCCCAGCTAGATGGGTATACAGTCCTAGAAATGTATTTAAACTCCTTTTTCAATCTTTATCAACCGCTACATAATTTGAATACGCAATTTCCACCCAGCTCGGGATTCGAGCTGGGTATTCAAACTTCGACTTAAATTGTCCTTAAGCCAATTTCCAGCCAGCTCGCTATTCACTTCTAGCTTGGTATTCAAGATGCGCTTTAAGTTGTCAATAAACCATACATAATTAGAATACTCAATTTCTAGGTAGCTGGGTATTCATTTCCAACTGGGCATGCAGTCTGTGTTATTGGTACCATAAACAGAAAATATTGCGAATTACCAATTCATAGCTACGTGCGTATTAAGTCCTAGCCGGGTATTCAATCTGAAAAACTTTCTAATGCCCACTTCACAGCCAGCTGGGTATTCAGTTCCAGCTCGTTATTCAAAACTTTGCTTTGAGTTGTCGATTTGGGATACCCAATGTTCAGCTGGCTGGGTATTCGATCCTTGTTGGGAATTCAATATTTGCTTTAAATGGTCAATTTACTTAAAACATTTCGAATACTCAATACCTTGGTATTCGGTTTTATCAAAGGATTAGTGAATACCCAGTTCCTAGCTGGCTAGGAATACGACCGAAGCTCGATATTGAATGCCAAATACCCAGCTTGCTGGGAATACGGTTGTAACTTGATATTGAATACCTAATACCTAGCTTGCTGGGTATTCGGCTGTAGCTCGGAATTCGAAAGTACCCAATATCCAGCTTGCTGGGAATACGATTGCAGCTATATATTGAATACCCAGTATCTAGCTAGCTGGGTATGCGGCTGTTATAAGGAATTCGCGCTTTCTCGCTGGCTGGGTTTCGGTTGTAGCTGGGAATGAGCGCTTTCTAGCTGGCTGGGTTTCGGTTGTAGCTGGGAATGAGCGCTTTCTAGCTGACTGGGTTTCGGTTGTAGCTGGGAATGAGCGCTTTCTAGCTGGCTGGGTTTCGGTTGTAGCTGGGAATAAGCGCTTTCTAGCTGGCTGGATTTCGGTTGTAGCTTGGAATGAGCGCTTTCTAGCTGGCTGTGTTTCGGTTGTAGCTGGGAATGAGCGCTTTCTAGCTGGCTGTGTTTCGGTTGTAGCTGGGAATGAGCGCTTTCTAGCTGGCTGGGTTTCGGTTGTAGCTGTGAATGAGCGCTTTCTAGCTTGCTGGGTTTCGGTTGTAGCTGGGAATGAGCGCTTTCTAGCTGGCTGGGTTTCGGTTGTAGCTGTGAATGAGCGCTTTCTAGCTGGCTGGGTTTCGGTTGTAGCTGGGAATGAGCGCTTTCTAGCTTGCTGGGTTTCGGTTGTAGCTCGGAATGAGCGCTTTCTATATATCTGGGTTTCGGTTGTAGCTGGGAATGAGCGCTTTCTAGCTGGCTGGGTTTCAGTTGTAGCTGGGAATGAGCGCTTTCTAGCTGGCTGGGTTTCGGTTGTAGCTGGGAATAAGCGCTTTCTAGCTGGCTGGGTTTCGGTTGTAGCTGGGAATGAGCGCTTTCTAGCTGGCTGGGTTTCGGTTGTAGCTGGGAATGAGCGCTTTCTAGCTGGCTGGGTTTCGGTTGCAGCTGTAAATGAGCGCTTTCTAGCTGGGTATTCGGCTGTATCTGGATATTGAATACCCAATACCCGATTTCTAATTCTCAGCCAACTTCAAAAACCTCGTGGGATGTGCCTTTTTTATCATATCGCACGGACATAGTTAATAAAAAGGAAAACATGATTACACTTTACATGTATTATTTTCTGATATCATTTGGTCCGTGTATGGCGATTCCTTTGTATCCTCTGGAGTAATTAAAACTGTGTTTGATGAAATGCCTTCACAAACAACAACAACACTAACAACAACACTAACAACAACAAAACAACAACAACTTTGAAAGCGCTTATTGACTTAAAATTTGGAAACAAGAAACAGTTCTATCAGTTTGAGTCGTTTAAGTTTTTCAACATACAATAAAATTTGAAAAGGCACAGAACAGGGTATTGACATGTCAGTGAAATGTAAAAGTTGACAAGACATAATACAAAAAAAGAGAAAGCCCAACGGCTCTATAGTTTTTGAATGGTTAATTGGCAAAAGGGCTGGGTGCTTCAAAACACTTGGCGGGGGGGGGGGGGGGGGGGGGGGGAGGATGTATGCGCGTGTGCGTGTGTGTGTGCATGCTTGCGCGCGTGTGTGTGTGCGTGTGTGCGCGTCTTTGTGTATGGGTGCATGTGTGTGTGCGGCGTGTGCTAATGTGTGAGCCGGTGTGTGCCGGTGTGTGCGTGTGCTGGTGTGTGTTGGTGTGTGTGTGTGTATGTGTGTGTGTTTGTGTGTGTGTTTGTGTGTGTATGTGTGTGTGTGTGTGTTTGTGCGTGTGCGTGTGTATACCTATCTTTTAGAGGACTAAGGCTTGATCGCACACCAACAATACGAGGACCTATCTCCAGTTCGAGGACTTACACCCTAGTCCTCGAAATTATTTCCATATTTTGCGTTATCTGGGAGGACCTACGTTGATTTAGCGCAAAATCAAAGAGTCCTCAAAATGACGGTTAGTCAAGACATGTTCGCACATATTTCGCACATTTTTATTTATCACGTGACCTTGAAAAGTGTGCGAAGGCAGAGGGAGATCACTCTTAGGAGAATACGCGCCAAACAGTGCGCTCAGACGCTTTATGTTATACGTAACATAACGACCAGAAAGCGTCTGCTCACATAGATGATACTTTACAGCCGCCATCTAAATGCGCGAGGTAAGATTTGATTTTACAGTCAGTTAGAGGTCTGAATGTTTACTGTTTCAGCAGAGATTCGTTGTAAAAAATATTTTTAAAGTGTGTAATTCTAAAAAAAATGCAAAAGTACAAATATGTCCGTGTACAGGTGCGGCTGGAAAGGACCGTCGAGTTCAATATTTGTGCTAAAGAAACAGGATGTGGACTTTATGTGTCGTTTTATTTCAGCAGAAGAAAAAGAATATTTTTGTGTTCACAAATATAATAATGGCTATCT